>JARBJD010000668.1:0-25179 GCA_033064195.1 Blattamonas nauphoetae | reverse complement strand
AGGTTGATGAGAGGACAGTCGGATTAATGGTGGAACTTGAGATGGGTGATTCTAAATGAAATGTTACTTTACACTATGGTGCGTTACAAAAATTAAAAATGCACAATTTGCATTCATCTGCTTTCAGGACTGAAAAGTGCTAAATTTTGTAGATTTTGCTTTGATCGCGTTCGATTGAGCTCTTATAGGATCTGGACATTTTATCACTTTTTTCTTCACAACGTTTCCAGAAATCAAAGAGGTGGTGGTAAACGACATAAAAACGGATTTGTGAGAGAAATGCGAATTGAAAACATATATCATCAAAAACGTGAAAAGCTTATTTTGGATATCTCACTCATAAAAGATCTCTATGAAATTTCTGGTGTGTGTCAGAATGGCGTGTTTGTGACGTGGAAATGGAAGGAACGACACTTTTAATGGTTTGCTACAGAGGAGGGAGGCAGATCAGAAACAAGTTCACTGTGAGAAGAGAAGACAGAGACTACCAGATCTGAATGATACAGCTGAAGGAAAGAGATGAAAAACTCGAAATCACAATAAAACATAGAGATGTCAAGTGTCATTGATAGATCTGAGTTGAAATAAAACGGACTTGGAAAGCGAAGATGAGAATATATACACTGTTCAAACGATGGAGGTCAGCTTCAAATGATGTGTTAGAACGAGGTACTTGCACAATTTTGGGGAACGTGTTAGTTTGAGCGAAGAAGGATCGCTGAAAGAAGAAATCAGACGGAAAGATTGGATGAAGAGTCAGAAAAATGGAAAACACCTTAATCATGTCGAATGAAGGAGAATATGAGGCTCTGAAAATGTATTGAGTTTCTGCTCATATGACAGAAGAAAATACGCGGGTAACAATTCATTTAGAATCCCCAGATGATCATATGAACAAGCACAAGAAGGGTTTCCCGAACCAGTATCTGATTGGCTGACGATGCGAGCACAATCATTGAAGTCACAAAATTCAGGACAGACTCATCGGGAGACGATGGGACCAGGCCAAGGATGAAAGGTCAGCATTCCGGATGACGGTTGTACCGATTTGTTCAAAAGCAAGACCGCTTTTTGGCCATAGCATCATCAATCGATGGGTGTTCCTTGATCACTTGAACCAGAGACTGAAATACCGTCAGTGATTCTTGAGGCCATGAGAATCGTTTTCCATCCCAATTGGCGAAGGCAGAGGTATCTATAACGGATGGAAAGCCATCAGGAGACACACAGGACTGATTAGGCTCAGATGAGATTATTTCAGCCAATGATTGATCACTCATTAAGGTGGTCTATGTGAATCGAAAATTAGAATGGGTGAGCGACAGAAACCTCTGGATCCGCACCGATTCAATTTGATTCCTTCATAATTGGTCATGTTGAGTCCTGAAACGAACTAATGGTGAAGTGATGGTGCGAAAATGATTCGAAGTGTTTGTGTGGATGAGATTCCGTCTTTACGAATTTGAATCCTCGTTTTCCTCGCCGTACTGTTCGTTTTCCTCGCCGTACTGTTCGTTTTCCTCGCCGTACTGTTCGTTTTCCTCGCCGTACTGTTCGTTTTCCTCGCCGTACTGTTCGTTTTCCTCGCCGTACTGTTCGTTTTCCTCGCCGTACTGTTCGTTTTCCTCGCCGTACTGTTCGTCTTCCTCGTCGTATTGTTCTTCGTCGTCGTCGTATTCACGTTCCGATAAAACGTATCAGGAGGCAAATCTGAGGAGTCTTCGTACTCATCTGAGGCGTCTGAGCGAGATTCTTCTTCTTCTTCTCCTTCGTACGCTTCCTCTTCCTCGTCGTACTGTTCATCGTCGTTTTCGTATTCATCGTCCTCGTTGTATTCGTGTTCCGATGAACTCGTCTTCCTATATCGTGTACGTCTCGCACGCTTCTCCGCCGCTTTCTCCACATCAATCGGATATTCAGCATCGGATGAGCACCCATCGTCGTCTGAATTCATTTTGATGCTCCTGAATTCTTTGAATCGTCTGGACACATTTGGCCAGTATTCGCTCCGAAACTTCATCAATGGGATCAATTTGGATCCTATCGGGCGGAGGATCAGGATTTCTTTGGCATAATCCGCGATCGTTTCGTTGTTGTGGAAGGACACCATTTCGGCGGCGTCCTCAGCCCTTCCTCCAGAAAGGGATGATGAAAGTGGAGCACACGCATGCGGAGACACACGAACAGGATCTTGAGATCAGAGAAGAGAAGTGGTCTGATTCAGTTTGGTCCATGTATTGGAGCAGTTTGGGCGCGACGCCCTGTTTGAGAGGGTGGTCGCCGCCTTGTGGAACTTCGAGAATCCAGTGAAGGCATTGTTCACGTGAATTAATGCCTTGGCGATAAGATTTCGGTTTCATAGGGAACGGTTCAAAATCGATCACAAATGTTGACCAGTGGGGTTTAATGTTCTTCCATATTCTCCGATAACTGAGATCGGAAATGGCCCAGCTGTTGGTTAGGCATTGCAGTATTGCAGTGAGAACACCTTTCCAAAACATATCGGGGTTGTTGCGACTTTTGATCCATTCTTCGATGTACGAAGAAAAGCGCTGAAGCCTTCTCCAGTTGAGACAGTGTACTAGTTTGAACAGATCCGGCCAAATACGCGTATTCATAGCTCTCTGTGTATTGTTCAGGGGCATTGATGTACTTATCGATTGACAGCATGAACTGGGCTGCTTGTGCGAGAATGGTCTCGTCAGAACGGTAGTGAACCAATCGAGTATTCCTAAACAATATAAATCATATTAGATGCACATTCAAACCGAACAGAGTGTTCTGGCTTCGATCTGAACCTTTACTCTCGTTTTGAGAGCTCCAAACGAAAAAGCAACTCAATGATCAGAGAGTGACGTGAAAGGTGAGTTGTGAGGTGAAAGAAAAATAAGAAGACATAAATCAAATTTCATCGACAATCGTCAAATTTGAGGTTGAGCTCTGAATTCTGCGAGGGTAGTGAACATCTCGAACAGTGCACGTTACCAATCAAAATAATCATGCCGAGGGCAGTTTGCAACAAATTGCATGCAGGCTGAGAGAGAACGAGGCGATGAGGAGACAAATGAAGATTGAAGCAGAGCAAGAAGAATGAGAAAACAATCTCCTTCGCAAGGAAAAGAACTCATAATATCAAACGATTCGTTCATACCATGCGTGAGTTGATCTCTTCCCAATCAAACGGCTTGTTCCAGGTTTGATTGGTGTTGCGTTGATTGACGAGTAATGCGATCCACACGAACTGATGTCCCTTCATAGAAAGCAATGAACTGAGAAAGGAAACAAGAAGAGGAGCAAACCGCAATTCGGACGAGTGTGGGGAGATCAGAGACGTAAAACTGACCTGCCTCGCCGTTCACGAAGAATTGAAGCGTTCGGGGCTTCGAATCCATGCCCACTTCCATCCGCACACAATCTCCCTCTTTCAGAGGAGGATGGCAGGTCCCACCATGTCTAGTTTCAAACCCTGGTCCTTGTTGAAGCCACACACAACCGTCATTCGACCACAGCGAGAAACAATCTGAAAAGATAAAATGATGAGAACAAACACTTCGAGCCGCATCCTAAACCAGTGTCCACTTCAGGATTTTGGCGTGGTGATTCCATTAGACCAACGATAGTTCGAACGACTGAGGAAGAACGAGATGAGAAAGAGCAGACAGTTTTGGAAGTATTGTGACAGTCACCGAAACAATTCCTGATGAAATTTCTTCTGAAACGACAAGTGGATAGTTAAAAATGGAGTTTCCCGATTCATTAACGCCTTTGCATGGATTGAAAGTGGTGTTCTTGACACGGAGATGTGACTTATCCGCGTGCAGAAGAGGAGGAAGAGTGGTGAGCGGGATTGGGATCGATCCGCGGGCTACAAAGGTCGAGTCTTGAAGCTTAGTGTCAATCGAGTCTGAGCGAGTGAGATTGACCTGTCTCCTGCTTGGACGAGACAATGATTTCTTGTTGAAGCTCTTATGCGATAATAATGTCTTCATCTCCACTCGCTGTTGGGGTCTGTCGATGATCTCACCCAGCATGCACAAAGAGTACATTCCAACTCACCCTGGTTTATCTTTCGATGATTGAATATCTGCCACCATAAAGGGCCTTTTCAACGTGATTCACATGTTTATTTCCCTAAACACATCCACAATCGATAATCAAGATGAAGAGATGAAAGAGAACAAGAATGAATTGGACCAGACGTCCAAGTGATAACAATTTGATTGCACATGCACTGGACAGAATGAAACGAGATGTTGCGTTTACTTCCAATGATGGGACATATTGAGATGTGAGGTGATTGGATGAGATGTGGCGACCATCGCGTGAGACTGGCGAGGGGAGAATCCCAATCGTTCTGGCAAAGCATGTAGTGAGGCCAGCGCCGAGAAAGATCACACAAAACGTGTTTGTGGTACAAATGAAGTCAGAAACAGTTTGAATGAATCGCTGGTTCATGTCTGTCTCTATTCCACTTCTGGAAGGTGCATGCCCAGAAAGTTGTTCCATGCAATCGAGTACAAACCAATGCACCTCTCAGAATGGTCTGTTTGATCGTTTAGCAGCCTTTGCTCGGTCACATCTTCGAAGCCCTCCATTCTCAACATTCCAACCTCTGTCTTCCACATACGTTGCTCTTCTCCCCTTCTTTTGTTCCATTCTCCTTGGGCATTGAACAGGATTTGCATAAAAAATCTCGATTGAGTAACGATGTTCGAAGAATGTCAGACAACTTTGGATCGTGAGAACGACTGGCATACGAAGAACAAGATCCATCGTTGGTTGATAATAAGTAGATATTTCGAGGAGGGAAGCGAGGAGGGCCAGAAAACGCATGGATTGCGAACCATCGATGATCGAAAATCGGTTCACGCACAAATGGCGAATATACTTCTCGAAGGGACGAGAATTTGCTGCAAAACTATCTCGTGAATAGCTTGTTGTTCATCACCATCTTCAATTCCGAGTTCTGTGAGAAAATATGGAGTTATGATCCAGAAAGATCTGCAGATGGTTGAAATGAGGCAAGTGTGGATATCGGCTGATTTTGCAAAAGAAAGAGATTGTGGATTGAGGGTGTTCATGAGTTGGGGATCAAGTCAGCTTTGACGAGGTCAAGTCGAGATGGGGCGGAACACCAGATGATCAGATTTCTGAGCATCTTTATTGCTGCAGTTATGACGGAATGACTGGTTGAATAAACGAGCACAACAACGGACTGTACGAAGTTGGTCAACGATTCATCAGAGGGCGATGCAAAGCTGCTAAGAAACTCATCGACTGATTCTTCTTCTTCCGGAGCTATTGATACGAGGAACTTCACTGCTTTCGCCTCCAGAGAGACATCCAATGCAGGCTGCAACTTTACAGTCGCAACGAGAGACTGAAGTACAACTGCATCTTCAAAGTCAGTTTCATGTTCTTCTTCGTTCCAATTCATGAAAGGAGAACAGTCTGTAGAACATGAAACGCAGTGTGAAGAGATACCAGAGTAAGGAGAAGCAGTGGATGAGGATTGCTTCGTGTATAAACCTATCATTCCGCTTGATTCTCAACGAAATCATTCGTTATGGGTTAAGACGTCAAGTTGAAGAAAGAAGATGAAGTGGTGGATACGCTAGTCTTCAATTGCACTGCCAGTAGTTGTTGTCATTTCGAAGTCCTTCACGACGAAAGTGGTTGGAAGTGGTGGGCCTTCCGTCGAAATCGATAGCTGTGATTTCTGTGGTTCCAAGACTGCACAGAACTGCTTGACATCATCGATGTGATGTTTGAAGACCCTGGATCTCACATGTGGAGGAATGAGAAGTGAATTGCTGGTTTGGTCTTTAAGTGTCCTGAGAGCAGAATCAAGCGCTTTCGGCAAACAAAGCTGTGGGCACCAATCAAGAAAGATGACATTGTGTTGGTGGGCGAGCAGATCAACGTGAGATCCCTGGAGAATCCGAGCTTCGGTTGGGCAAATCTTGTCATCCCGATTCACACCTGCATCAAGTTGAACAGATCATTTTTGAATCACTGTGAATAGAGGAGAGTCCATAGAGTGCACACAATAATGCAGATTGTCAGAATTGTGTATCACAGATGATTTGGATGGACGAATGTTGGAAGAGTAGAATAGGCATTGGCAGTTGGTCAATGGACTTTTGAAGAACAAATAGAGCAGTAGGATTGTACGTTAATGCTTTGGTGTGACTAGCTCTTGTGTTCATTCATTTCTTGAGGATAAGGAGTTGATCATTCTTGTGGTGTGATTCGGTCGATTCTGAACGATGTTCCTTGACAAAAACAGAGAACAGAGAAACGAGATGCATGGAAGAAGAACAAATACCAACTCCGATTGAGCGTTGAAGGACAGACAGATCATTTGACAGCGATTGTTTCCATCGTCGCGATTTCTCCTTTCACCTGGAAGATTCCGAAAGAAAGAAGGACAAACCGACTTTCAAAAGACTCGTGTCACACTGGGGTGGCTGAGTCCACCAAATCAGCTTCACGTCCGACAGGTCAGAAGGCTGACAACGATTGGTACTGGTTCGAGTGCGATGGGCGGAAAACAAAGAAAAGGCACAACAGCCCATCAAAATCCGAGTTGCTGGATATTTCAGGTTTGATGGCATCTCTTAAAGGGGAGTGGACAGACGGAGAACGGGAGACAGTGCTTGTTTGGGATGAGAATGAGGGAATCATCACGCAAACACAATCTCCCACCAATCATCACCAATGATCCATCAATATATCAACGCATTGTCCTCCACGAAGGAGCAGTGCGAGAGTGGAGGCGAATGAGATGGAGAGTGTGGCGACCATCGAGGGAGACTGGGAAAATATGGGATTTGTTCTGACAAGCCATGAGGTGATGCCAGAGTCGACAAAGACCACACACAAACAGTGTTTGTTGCCCAAAAGAAGTCACAAACAGTTCGAAAGGTCAGCTAGTTTTGCCCGATTCTACCGAAGTTGTGGAAGGTTCATGCCATGTTTGTTGTTAAGACTGATCAATTTGGCAACAATCTTGCCTCCATCGAATCTGCTCTTGTCGTTTCGCAGCTTTTCCTCAATCACATCTTCGATGCCCTCCATTCTCAACATTAGATGCACTGTCTTCCACATTTGTCGCACTTTTCCCCTTGTTTCGTTCCATTCCCGCTGGGTATCGTTCATTGAGTACACAATATCCCGGATTGAGCGATCTTTTTCGAAGAATGTGAGACAGCTTGTGATCGGGAGAACGACAGGCATACGAAGAACGAAATCCATTGTTGGTTGATAATATGGACATATTCGGAGGATGTTGGTGAGAAGATTCAGAAGACGTGTGGATAGTCCAAAATCGATGATCGAAAATCGATTCACGCACAAATGCCAAATAAACTTCGCCGAAGGGACAACAACTTGCTGAAAAATCGTCTCGTGAACAGCTTGTTGTTCATCGACTCTTTCAATTTCGAGATCTTTGAGTCCAAGAAGAGTTGTGAGCCGGAGAGAAATGCGGAGGATGATTGAGAGATGGACGCGGATATCTTCTGTTTCGACAAATGGAAGAGACTGTGGATTAAGTGTGATGATCAGTTGAGGGATCAGATCAGCTTGGACGAGGGCAAGTCGGCTTTTAACTGAACACAACGCGATTAGACGATTGAGCATCTTCAATGCTGCTGCGGTGATCAGCCGACTGGGTGAGGAAAGGAGCATGAAAATTGACTCTACGAAGTGGGTCGATGAATCATCAGAGAACGACGCAAGTCTGACGAGAAAAGGATCTGTGGAAGATAGACTCTCTGCAAGAGCATATTCCATAAATTGCACGGCTTTAGCTTCTAGAGAGTCGTCGAGTGCAGGCTGTAACTTCACAGTGGCAACGAGAGACCGAAATACAATTGTCTGTTCATCGTCAGATTCATTTGGATTGTACTGCCAATTCAGGAACGGTGAGCAATCCATTGAAAATGGTAATGAAGAGAACAAATCAGAGCGTGATGCACGTGAGGATGGGGCTATTTCCATGCCAATCTCGGTCATCCTGATTGACTGGGAGTTGAATCACTCGTTATGGGTCAGAAACAATAATGTGTGAAAAAAGAGATTGAGATGAAACAGACATCCGAAACGAAGAACAAAAACAGATTACAAAGGCTGAGAGAATTTCTCATTTCTGTCGATCTTTAATAGCTTCACATTTCCATCGAAGGCTCTCCATCTCGTCGGACAACTCCCTCTTCATCTTCTTCTCTTCTCCTCGCTTTTGCTGTTCATCGCGTGATCATCTGCCGTTCTCCTCTTCTTTTTCCGATTCACTCTCAACCGCATCCCACAATCCTTTCCTCCACTCCAACCCTCCACACTCCTCAGCCTCCCACCACTTCACCGACAACACCACACACTTGATCTTCACCATCACTCCCCTCAACACTCACTCACCAACACCTCCCCTCTCCTTCACTCTCGACTGCCCTCTCATCGTCTGTTTCTGCCTCGTCTGCTTCTGTTTTTGCTGTTCACTCGACTTGGACTCCAGTTTCGCCAGCTGTCTCTGCAGTCACCAAGCAGCACCGACACTTGGAGTGAGCGAAGGCGACGATGTGATGAGTGTCTGAACAGAATCGCGTCCACTGCGGGAGAAGATGTGTGATGCGGCAATATCGACTGTGTCGATGTTCTGTTCGTCTGTCGATGTGAACGGCACCATCCTCGCCTGTGCTGCTTCCTCTCAGGTCATCCAACATCTGTCTCGTCCTTCTCTCGAGTATGGGTGGGGCAGGTTGGCGAAGTGAGAGTGTGTCATCAGTTGCGGTGTCGGCGGTGAGAGCGATGAAGAGTTCCACCGAGCTTCGTCTGCCGTGACCGAAACAGGCGGAGATGTGTGGGAGTGGAGCTGTGCACTTCAGACTCTTCGCCCCTTCTCCTTCACTCTCTTCTTTCTTCACACACTTCGTCCTTCTCTCCACAACATTCAAGCGCGGAGCATTCGTCCTGCTTGTCCAGCATCCCGCCATTTCAATTCGTCTTCGACGTCCTGTGCGTTCTCACCAGAGCTGTGTCCTTTCTCCTCCTCCTCCTCTTCGTTCCTTCCGCTCCTTTTCTCGCTTCTGTCCCTTTTCTCGTTTTTCTTCCACAGTCTGGCCATTTTGGAGTCTAATTTTGGGTGAGGAAGAAAGAGGAGGAAAACATGAAGAACTCGACGACGAGGCATCGAAAGTGAAGGAGGAAGACAGTTGAGTCGAGTATTGCGTGTACTTCGAACGAACAACGGCCAGAATGTGCCACATCGAGTGTGGTGAGGGGAGAAGAGGGGAAGGGGAGATCCAGAATGTGGAGGGAGTAAAACAGACGAGTTGGAGGAGAGGGATGCACAAAATGTCCGTGATCGACCGACAGAAACAGGAGTGACCCGTTGTCATCCACAATCGACGATTGGTTCACATGCAGATGTCCGGCACGCAATCGACAGCTGGCTCAGCCGCATTCCTCAGACTCTCCGACTCGTCGTCAGTTGATTTGTCGTTGTCGGTGTCAGGATCCGCATCTCTTGCGATCCAGTTCAGTTCGTTTGTGAGCAGCAGTGCTAGTGAAGGGAGGTTTGGAGATATTGGACTGTCGTTCTTTCCCGACACGTCGAACAACTATCTTCTGGGCACGCTGACCTTTGCACACAACATCGTAACATTTTGATGCGATCTGTTTCTGGTTGCAGGATCACTGGAGAAGAGTGTGTCGATTGAGCGCTTCTTGCTCAAACTGCACCCGTCTTGCTTTGACAGTTCGAGTGTTTGACTTGGACCACGTGGCTTACGTGGAAGAGATGGACCTGTTCCATTTCTGTTCACACACTTCAGGTTCAAGAACGTGTTCATCGATTCTTTGCATGAAACGGGGCAAACATCGAATGGAGCGGAGTGTGTTGTGGCTGAATCTTGTGTTGATTGGGGGTTATGTGTTTGGAGAGGAAGACAATGTGGAGTTGGGTGGATATCAGTTGGCCAACAGGCTTGTCTGGTTCTGCCAACCCTCCCAATCCACACTCACAAAGGAACGCAGACCAGCCCCCCGTCGAGTTTCGGCGAGTCCGATGAGACGAACGCGGAAGCCTGATCTGGACGAGAGCTGGTTCGATCAGACTCAAAACTTCAAGCAGCACCATGTCTGACACAGATTGAAGGTCAGTGTGGAGAGTGAGTTTTGAAGAAAGAAGGGCTCGTGATCGGATCAGTCTGGAGAAAGTGAAGAAAAATGAAAGAAGGATTGATCAAATGCGCAGTGCACAGAATGGTAGCAGGACACGTGTTCTCTTCCAACGATGAAGGCGAGTGTGATGTCCAATGGATTGGATCAGCCAGTCATTCCTTGGCCTTCCATGGCACTTCCAGCAGTTGTCGTTTCAAAGTTCTTCACGAGGAAAGTTGTTGGAAGTGATGGCAGCCATCCAACACACACAGAGATCTTGTCCAGCTGAAGAACGACGCTTTCTTCTTCAGCGTCTCTCCTCCTCTCTCTTCGGGTGGAGAGGGAGGAGCGATTGGTTGGTGTGTCGGAAAAGCCATCTCGCGATTGTGATGAATCATCAAGAGAGTCCCATTTCGACGAACAGTAAGGAGACAAAGATATCTTCACAAATCGTGAGCGATTGTGGAGTGAGACGGCTTCATTTGGGAGCAGATGGAGATGGATGGAACGAGAGAGTGGCGACCATCGAGCGAGATAGGGGAGAGAAAATCCAAATGGTTCGGGCAAATGAAACAATGAGGTGATGCCAGATCAACAAAGATCTCACGCAAATAGTGTTTTTTTGTCCAAAAGAAGTCAGAAACATGTCGAAACGGTCGAGGGCTCAGATATGTTACTATTCACGCTGCGGAAGGTTCATGCCCTGCTGGTTGTTCCATCCAATCGAGAATGCAACAGTAAAGTTGCCAAAGTATTCGCTTTTGTTATTTCGCAGCTTTTCCTCGATCACATCTTCGATGCCCTCCATTCTCAACATCCGCTGAACTGTCTTCCACATCTGTCGCACTTCTCCTTGTGTTGTGTTCCATTCCCGCTGGGCATTGTTCATGTCAATCAGAAAATTCCAGATCGACTTATCAACTTCAAAGAATGTGAGACAACTTGGAATCGTGAGAACTACTGGCATATGAAGAACAAAATCCATTGTCGGTTGAAAATATGGACATATTCGGAGGAGTTCGGCCAGAAGTTCCAGAAAACACGACATCTGTGCATCACCAACGATCGAAAAACAGTTCACGCATAAATGGCATATATAGTTCTCCGATGGTATCAGAACTTGCTTCAGCATCGTTTCGTGAAGAGCTTGTTGTTCATTTCCGTCTTTAATGCAGAGTCTTGCAAGACCATTCAGAGTTGCGAGCAAGACACAGTTGCTGATGATTTTCATGAGGTTGATGTGGATATCGACTGCTTCTGTGAATGAAAGAGACTGTGGATTGAGAGTGATGATGAGTTGAGGGATTAGATTGGCTTTGATAAGAGGTTGAGCGACTTCTTTTGGATGTGGCGTGATCAGAGCATTCAGCATCTTCATTGCTGCGGCGGTGATGGCCTGATTGGCAGAAGAAATGAGTGTCACAATGGACTGGATGAACACGGTCAAAGATTCATCAGTGGTTTGTCCAAGGCTGCGGAGAAAAGCACCAGCTGATTTCGATTTCCTTGGATTCAATGATTCAAGAAATCTCACTGCTTTCGTCTCCAGAGAGTCATCAAGTGTAGGCTGTAACTTCACAGTCGCAACAAGAGACTGAAAGATAACAGATTTTTCCTGAATAGACTGATTTCGATAATATTGCCAATTCAGGAAAGGAGAGACATCCATTGACAATTGCAATGGAGAGGGGGACAAATCAGTGCGTGCTGCGCTCGATAAGAGGTCTGGTTCTTTGTTTGTCGTGCTCATTCTGACTGATTCTAGCTAATTACCTTTATTATGGGTTTGAGGAGAACAGAAAAAACGCATCCACCCAAGATTTAGATGATTCATGAACGAAGAGGAAGTTTGTGAACTAAACGAATCGAAAGACTGGAGTCACCTTGTGGTTCACGCTACAAACAAGATGGAAAAAAGCAAGTTTGTGTGTACAGTCTGTTCTCCCTTTTCGCCTAAAACAGGGTATTCTCACCCACAATTTGCTGACCATTTGAGATCACTTCCCTCCTCGATTTCAGGAGAATTGAGTTGTTCAATGAGTTGAAGTTCCACAGTATCATCAAAGGGACAAAAGTCATCTGATAAGCCGGCGTGTTGAGACCACACATCAGAATCGGACTCAAACATGATATCATCATCGATGGGTTCGTTGAGATCCGACACATCGTCATCGAATCCATGATCGACATCGGATTGTGCATTTGCTCCTTTCCATCTGTTCAGAAAGGTCAGCGAGAACGAGTTGAGAGTGACGTCGCTTCTGTCTTCCATCCCTTCTGAACACAGAGCAAGCACAACCTGCTTCATTTGTGGGTCCGAAAGATTATTCATCGTTCTGAAGATGTCGCAGAATCTGCTGTGAAGATCCAGCGATGATGGGATGGTGTCCAGACGAACAAGAGCGATGGAGAGGACGGAGAGAAGAGAGGGAGAGAGGAGGGGTGGAGAGAGTGGATGGAGTTCCTGTGTTGATGAGAGACAGAACGAGAGAGAGGAATATGTTCAGAAGTTGCGAGTGTTGGTCATGCCAAAAGTGAATCACCTCTGATCTGTCTGTTGACAAAGGCACGACAATCAGGAGAATTCGAGTGAGGAAGGGAGCGAGTGGAAGGAATGTGGAAGTGAGAAGTAATGTTTCAGAGTCTGGAAGGATCATTTTGTGGAGAGCGACGAAGAGCTGTTGTGGTATTGTGTGTTTGTCCTTCCAATCGAGGCTGGTGCCAAAGAGACTGTCTGGCATCTGAGTTTGTGATGAACTCGCTCTGATCTCCTCCAAAACGAGACAGACACGCTCAGTGAGAGCCTGTGCAATGTCAGAAATCAGGTTCTCATTCAGCCCCGGAAGAAGTTGATAGATGGTCTGTCGAGAGTCGAGGCTGGCAGAGAGAATGATGGAGGAGACGATGGACGAGAGTGGTTGTTGAGTGATGGATGATTGACGATTGGCTTTGAAAGGAGCAGTGGCTGTGGCGATCAAGAAAGGTGTTGCGGTAGTTCGTGTTCTCTCTTCGATCTTCTGGAGAACGAGAATGATGGAGTGAAGAAGAGAAAGATCTCTTGTCCCGGCGACCGAGACCAGATGGTAGGCGAATGGGAGGGGGTCGAATGACTTGAACTTCATCAAAAACACAATTATGTCCAAACATGACTTGACAATCTACGACGTCATCTCATCCTTCCCCCCAACACATCCCTCCTTTCCTCCTTCTCGGCGATGACTTGTTATCATCCGAAGACTACGAATGACAATTTCAGACATTTCTGGCTTCAGCTCGATTTGGAATGGGGCTTCGTCGTCAGGTGGAATGACGAATTGTCTAGCAGCATCTGCGATGTGTGGCAATGTGACAGCAATCAAAGGAAGACTATCTGTATGACCAACCAACTCGACAACGCGACGGAAAGCATCAGGGTTCGTCTCGAGATGGAGAGCGACGCGTGGAGTGGAGCGGATGATGTGAAGAGAGAAGAAAAAGAGAGCTTGGGTTTCGTTTTCAACTTTCATCAGCTCGTTCGCGATGTCTGGAGTCTCTCTCGAAACAACAACCAGCTGCGTGAGAAGTCTCCATCTCTCCTCGCCCTCTGCTGTTTGCAGCTTCTTGACGATTAATTTCTCAAACGGCGACACGTATCTGGGACTGTTTTCGAAAGAGCGAGTCTCTGGATTGATTCCAGAGAGGAATTCCGTCACTTTTTTCAATTTCGTGAGAAGAGCGATAGGAGTGTTGTTCGAAGTCACTGTCGTCACCTCAAGCAAGCATTCCACCATCCTTTCCAACGAGCTGTGGATGAAAGGGACAGTTGACGTGTGGAATGCGATGAACGATGACAGAAACCGAGCTTGTGATTCTGCTCCAAGGAATGGGAAGAGATGGACAAAGTTGATGTCTCTTCTCTCCTCGCCTGGGAGAATCATGCGCGATTGACGTGAATAAACACAGAAGTCGAGTCTATTTTGCATTTCTGCAAGAATTCTCAGTGCAGTGAGTTCAGATGGTCTGTTCCTGTCGTTCCACACGGTTGGTTGGTGTTATGATCGACACAGCTCTGGTGAGAAGAAGGGGAATGAGTGTGGGAGTGCCATGGTTGAGTGAAGGGCATTCACAAGACATCCAGCCAAAGGAATTCCAAGCTTTCTCATGAACGTGATGCCACTGGTTGCGGACGAGTCTTCGAAGCGAGACTTCAACACGATACAACGACTCGCTTCTGCACAAATCGACTGAGAAGGACCTTTCGCGTGCTCCTCTCCCAACGCCTCAGGATGTCGAGGAGTGAAGGCATCGCTCACAGGGAATGTGGGTGGAGTGGCGAAGAGGAGTGCCTGGGTTTGGGGTGTGCACAGGCCAAACTTGTTTGAGAAGATTGATACAGCATCAGTTGACATGTTAGTGTTGGTGCTCGCAGCAGAGAGAACGAGGAGAGTGAGAAAAGTCGACGGGACTGAGTTGAAAGCTGGTGTGTTCTGTGTCAGATCCATCTTCACTTCTCCCACCGCATTGAGAAGCACAACCCAATTCTGAGTCGCTCGACCAAAGTCCAGACAGTGGGGCTTAGATGGGTGGTCAGACACCACCCGAACCGAACTAACTGCTGTCGAAATGGCGATGTCAAGAATATCTGCAGTGTACTTCTTGACAAGACGGCTGAAAAGGCAGGGTCTGTGCTGGCCAAGCGGAAGAAGGGGCTGGCAGGGTCGGTGAATGAGCGAGGGGAGAAGACAGAGTGACGAGGAAATTTTGGACCGATGAGTGGTTCGCCGAGTTTGGGGAAGAGAGGAGAGGAAGACTGGCTGAGGGTGGAGATGAGATTGAGGTGTCGATCATGACGGAAGAGAAGGTCGGGGAGAGAACAAGAACGTGTGACCATTTCGATGAACGAGTCGATGAGGTCGGGATGGGCTGAGGAAGAAACAGACCGAGTTTAGCGAGCGACTCAATATCGATTTCCTAGAGAAGTTGAAAGCATGAAATGGGGAGAATAATGAATGGAAAAAGCGAACTTGATTATCGAGGTGAGAGATGGCAGCACCAAAACGATGAAGGAGATCATTTCGTTCTTTATTGGTCATGTGCTTCAAAAAAATCCTGAAGAGAGGAACAAAATCGAAAAATGCGCTAAAGGAGACTTCGCGGAAGATTAATGAGAGATTCTTGACAATGTGGAGCGAAGATTGATCCGGACCATAAAATGAATATTATGTTTCAACCTGACAACCATCTTCCAATCACACTCTCTACAGTAGTTGGACAATTTTGATAATTTGGAAACTTTGGTGATCCCATGCGCGTTCTGAAGCCGATTGATGTCCATTCTCAACAGCAACTTCCTTCCACAAAGTCGAGTCCTCCCATCCACCAACTACTTCCCATCTCGTCATCAGCACGCTCTATCCAACAAACATCTGATTGAGGGACCAATTCGGTAGGTCTGACAGTCCAACACATATTCCGGCGTGGGATCAACAGCTGATGGTCTGTCGTTCTCACAGAGAACTCTCAACATCGCGACGAATGGAAGGATCGTACTGTGACATGACATGATTTGGAGCTGGAGAAAAGGTTCGCATTTTGTTTGTCTTTTTTCCGGCATTTTCCAATTTCCCAAAATTGTCCAACAATTGTATTGGGTGGAGCGCTTTCACAAAAGATCGGTTCGGTGAATCATGAAAAAGTGAGAAGAAATGAAGAACAGTTGTTCTGACGTGATATGCGATAGTGAGTGATGAGGCGAAAGTGAAAGGACGAGAAATGAGAGATGAGTGCAGAAAGCGCAACAGAAACACAGAACCAGTCTTTCCTGATGGAAAGAATGATTGAACAAGATAAACAGAAACAGAGCGATTCAAAATGGCAAGAAAACTATGAAAAAGGATGACAGAACGGTGTGTGAGAAATCCAGTGCTGTTGAACCAGACATCGGTGAGAAATGAAGACAAAGAAAGTGAACAAAGTTGATATGGGAGCATGATATTCTGTGGAAAGATGATGTGCGAAGTGACAGTCAGAGCAACTGGCTGAGACGAGAGATATTGTGTCGAAAATGAAGAGACAGTTTGAAGTTGGTGGGGAGGGTCTAGCAAAGAAAACAACGATAGTGCGATCCGGTCGGAGCTGAGTGAGAATAAGAACAGAATGGCTTTTCCAGAGTGGACACAAAAGATGAAATGAAGAGAAGACAGGCGAGAATCAAGAAGAGTGGCTTTGCGAGAATGAAGAGGCAGAGATGATGTCTCTGAAGAGGTCCGAAGCGGAATCGCACAAAAGTGGTGATGGACAGGGACGCCTTCACATTTGGGTCAGAGAACGACTGAACTATCATACACAAACAGAAGCGAGAAAATGAGGAGTGATTGTGCGATTACAATATGAAGATTGATGAGTGAAGAAACAGGAAGGAAGAAAAATGGACAATGAAGACGTGTGGAATTGGGAGAATGAACATGTTTGAATCGGGATTGGACAAAAGATTTGATGGAGAGGGATGTGTTCAAATGTTGGGTCAGAGAAAAATAGATCTGACATATATACACTGAATAGAGAGAATGAAGAGTGATGTTGCGATGACAACGAAGGTGGAAAGTTCGAGAACGAAGATGAGTGGAAAAGGAAGAACAACGAGGTGCCAAGATGGTTGATGGTGGTCATGCTGTGGGATCGTTCGGTTGGGGTGGGACTTCGACTTTTGGTTCAGGATTGATGAACTCGTTCAGATCGGAAAGCGTCGGTCTGTCGTTTGGATCGGTCGAGAGACATTGTTCGATCATTTCTTTCAATTTCTCGTTTTTCACACCATCCATGTTCAGTGTCGATCCAACTCCCATCTGTCTCTGAGCATTCACTGCATCCACTTCCCCGAACGGCACAGAATCAGTCTCCATTTCCCACAAGATCTGGCCAAGACTAAAAACTGCCGCTTTCGAAATGTCAATCCCGTTCTGAACTCCATTGTCGTTGTCCAACTCAGGCGGACTCCAGCGACGAGCCTCCAAAATCTGCGCCTGTCGGTTCGCTTCTTGTCCGTCACCATTCGACGCAGTTTGGTCGCCCTGAACATTCAGGAACACGTTGTTCGCTGCGTCCACCATCACAACGTGTGACGACAGCTTCGTCAAGAGAAGTGCTGACTGATTCGTCTCCCAAATCTTCATAATGCCTTTCAGAAGTTGTTGTCGCACAGGTTCCTTCGTCAGCGCAATCGTCCTTCCTTGTTCTGTGTGAAGTCGAGCATACAGAGTGTCCGTCTTTCGAACAAGCTCCGTCCCAAACTGTCCAGAGCACGCCACAGCTTCAATAAACTGATCCTGTGGACTCCACATCGCTGATGGAACTGGGTCTTGTGGAATTGTCTGGTCAGACACTGCCAACGGCTTCGATTCCAACGTCGTCAGCGCACTGTTCGGCGGGTTCGTGGGTGTGTGGTCGAGGTCTTCGATTTTCTCCACTTCATCGTCGTCTTGGGCATCCATCTCATTTTTCGGTTCGGGTTGCTTCGTTTTTCTTCGGCGGAGACAGACGAACAAGAAAATGGCAACGTGGATTGCGACAACGATGACGACGATGAGAGGGATCAGCCAGGGAAGAGTGCGACTCAAAAGTTGTGCACGCGCCATTTTTGCACTCATCTTCAGTTCGAACGAGTCGGTCGTGTGTCCTCTTCCGAACTGGATGCGGATCAGCCATCGAGGGGTGTTTGAGAGGGTGGACAGACGAGAGGTGGGGAGGACGAGAGAGATGGATGTTTCGGTCCAATCTGTGGTCAGTTCGGAGAGATCAATCACTTCATGCTTGTCCGCATTTGTTGACGACGAGTCATCCTCAAACACGTCCAACGAGAGTCCACACGGAACCAGTTTTGTTCCAACAATCTCAACTCCATATCGATTCTCCTTCTTCACAAACTCACTCGAGCAGTCTTTTGTGATCAGCGACGGCTCAAAGAAAGTGTGTCGCGGCGAGATGTTCTCTCCATCAACAACACAATCATCGTCGGCACTCACCCACATGTCTGTCTCAGCCATTGTCGAGCCAGTGCTGGAGGACTCAAACGAGATCTTTCCTGTTCCAACACATCTGATGTTCTGTCGAGCGGAGGGGAATTCTGCAGTGGGGTGTCCATTGTGCGTCAGATCCGACTGGCGCAGTGTCACATTGCTGTTCGTCGCGTGGATGGCTCCCTGACGAAGGTCGCTGAATGTCGTCCAGGCTCCAGCTGAAGCGATGAGCCTGTTATCCACACAGGGCTCTCGCTCAGCATGAGTACGTGAGGTGTTTATGGGGTCGGTAGATCAAACACCTCGAATGAATCGCGAACAGAGAAACCAACACACCTCTCGGAACGAGGATGACAGCCGGACCACTCCCGCCGCAGAACCGCCGGCCTGGGTCGGTCCCGTTGTCGAGCAATTTACATCAACTTTTGCCACCATTTTTCAAAGCATGGTCGGGTCAAATAAGCAAAATAGTGCTCCAGGTCATCAAAATGGACACAACCGACAAGATAAGCACATAGACAGCGACTCTAGTTCTTCCTCCGACACAGAAGACGCGAACCAACATCTGTTGGTGAAGCGGAAGAGAGCCAATCTCCCAAAGCCTAAACCGATCCAGATGAAAAAGAAGGTGAAGAGGAGGTCAAACAAACCAATCGATGATGACGAGACGAGTGAGTCGGCAGACAGCGACAATCTCACCAAATTGGTCACGATGCAGCCCCACCAGAATCTCCGTAGTTTTGCTCTCATGGCCCAGAACACAATGAGAGTGTACATGCCGAAATGCTCACTAGACTGGCTCTCGTCGACTCTCCCCGCCGAGTACCTCGATGAGATTCGTGGTTCCACCGAGTACCTCCGACCAGCGTTCAAGATAACGGGGAAGACCAAAGATGCCTTGAAACCGAATGATATGCCGGGGAAGATGGACACAATTGCGAAAGCTGCAGTAGACAGCCTCCTGGTTGCCATTTCGGCGCTGTCCGAGCTCTTCGTCAGCTTGATGAGGGAGAGCGCTTCTGAAGAGTTGCTTCGGCAATGGTCACAAGTGGCGTGTTGTATGGCGGACGCAGCTACCAAGATCCAAACACAAAGATACCTGCGGAACAAGAATTGGGCCGACGTCACACAGGCCCTCGAGATTCAAACTGAGTTTGAGAACCCAAGTCCTCACAGGGTGCGGAGTGACCCAGACTTTGTTCGACAGGAGGGATGGAAGACAACCAAGCCAACTTCCATCCCCGAACGAACAGAAGCTACAAGCCGTTCCGCCCAGCCCACAAACCATCCGGAAGCCGCAGACCCCAATAGTCGAAGCAGCACCTCGATCGCAGATTATGAATCACAGACTTCTGGTAAACCTGGAGCGGTGGAAGGAGATTGGCGGCGACACAAGAGTACGGAAAGGGATGTTTGGAGACTGGAAGTCACCAGAAGACAAGATGACTCTCCAGAATACAGCATCCCACTCCCTTCAACGCATCACCGCGACTGGAACAGCTGTACGGTCAGGAACTGATGAAGGAGATTCAGATGGGCGTTGTCAGGGAAGCCACCACAAACGAAGTGCTGTGGTGGAACAAGACATTTATGATTCCAAAAGGGACGGGACACACCGGAAGATCCTGGACTGCACAGTGCTGAACAACGCAATCAAGGACAGGAGCTTCCGTTACGAGGACTTTTCAACGCTACGGGTCATGATTCAGTCGAACGACTTCGCAACAGTGATCGACATCCAGCAAGCGTTCCATCACATCGACGTGCAGTCGGATTTTCAACGCTTTCTTGGGTTCCGCTTTCAGAACCAAGACTATCTATACCAGACGATGCCGTTCGGTGTCAAACACGCACCGCGGGTGTTCAGCAAAGTCCTTCGCCCAGCGATTGTCCACATCCGACAGAAATGGGACATCAGGGTTCTGGCATACATGGACGACATCATCCTCCTCCACCAAGATCAAACACACTTGAGATCAGTGACACAGGAGGTTCTGATTTTCCTGCAGGACCTGGGTTGGTTGATTGCAATGGACAAGCTGATTCTAGAACCGACGCAGCAATTGGACTTTCTGGGATGGAGTCTCGACTTGAAGGAGGGCACATTCAGAACACCGCCAGCCAAGGTCTCAGCGTATTTCAAAGCTACTTCAAAAACTGTGTCACTTGCACTCAGACGGAAGAAAGTGGCAAACAGATCGCTCGCCAAACTAATCGGGAAACTGAATTCACTACACCATCAGCACTGTCAAGCGTCTCTATATCTTGGCGCGTTGAACCGAACACTTCAAAGAGCTGTGAAACGGACGGGATGGAACGGTCGCTGTCGGCTGAACCCGTCCGTCCTGGGGACCTCACATTCTGGAAGGCGACACTCGTGTCGAATCAACCACAACTGATATCGTTGCCGGAACCTCAAGCTTGTCTGACAACAGACGCCTCGAAGAAGGGATGGGGAGCAGTGCTCGAGTGGAAGAATCACTCCATCCCAATGTTCGGTCGATGGTCGGCGAAGACACTTCCACACTCGATCAACGTGAAAGAGACAATGGCAGTAGAACGAGCGGTCAAAATGTCAAGACACATTCTGAAGAAGGAGAATATATCCAATTTGAAAGTTCGAACCGACAACACATCAACAAAGTTCAATCTGCAGAAGTGGAAAGGAGGAAGGAACCTCCTCTCGCCGACAACAGCAGTTTGGTCGCGTTGCGCGAAGACAGGAATATCGATAGTGGAGGTGGAACACGTAAAGGAGTGAACAACGTCGTGGCAGACTCTCTCAGTCGCCTCCACCCGTTGGGAGAGTACCAGATCCTCCTGCGATCTTCCAACAGCTGATTTCAGAACTGGAATGGAAACCAGAAGTGGACGCATTTGCGTCCCAACAAACCCGTCTTCTCGAAGAGTACTGGTCGCTCAACAGCGAGCCAGAAGCGACAGCGACAGACGCACTGGTTCAGGACTGGGAGGGAAGGAAGCTGTGGATCCACCCTCCCATCCGACTAATCGGCAAGGTCCTCCGGAAGCTGCAACACTCATCATGCCAAGCGGTGCTCGTAGTTCCCAGTTGGGAAGGCCAGTCCTGGACACACCTGTTCCACCAGCTGTGCCCGACTCGCCGAACGCTCGGATCGTACGAGATGATAATGAGGATGACAAGTCAAAGCTTGTCTCTGGAAGACTCAGAGGAAGGAAGACAAAGACTCCCACCAGGACTGGTGGGAGTCGGTTTCCATCAGATCAGAACGAAGCCGGAGAACACTTCTTTAGTCAGCTCAGAGTTGTAGCCAAGATAGACGAGAAGGCAGCAGACAGATTTCTCCCACAAACCCGCGACGCTCGAAGGAAGTGGAGGAGAGCATTCACGTTGTTGGACGAGTTTGCGGACGAACGGGGAATCTCTGACGAGGAGTTCGTTCACGGCGAAGGAGTCGAAGCTCACATGTTGAACTTCACGAACTGGTTGTTTGATCAGTTCGGAGAGAAGAGGTCCACAATGGACATTGCTACTACTGTTCGCTCCACTTTGTGTCTCCTCAACCCAGGGACTCTTCGGGAAGACTCGCCCACATGGAAGAAATGCCAAAAGGAAATCAACAAGAGGACCACTGCACCACCAAAGAGAAAGTATGATGTCATGTGGGACATTGAAACGTTATTCAAGTGGGCGGGGAGAGCAGATGGAGAACAGAGCATAACTTCGCGCGTCAGCAGAGAAGAACACTCGCCTTGGTAATGGCTTTCACGTGTTTGAGACAAGCGGAGCTGCAAAGGCTCTCATGGGGAGATGTGACGTGGAAGCTAGACGTGGAGCCACCGAGAGCGGAATTACTCATGTCAGTCAAGCAGAACACCGACAAGAAGGTCTACAGAACAGTAACAGACATTCGCCAGAAGTCAATTTCCCCGTTCTGCGCACTCAACGACCACCAACAACGAGTTCTCACACTCTTCAATTCAAAAGCGAACTGCCAGCATGACTCACTCCCGCCAACAATGCCAGTCTGGGTTGATGAAGCGACTCTCCAGAGACTATCTACCCAGCGGATTCGGGAAGAAACGAAAGCAATCCTGCAAGAGTTAGGACTCCCTTCGATCTATGGAGGCTATACAATCAAACATGCGATGATCTCGTATCTGAGATCCGTACAAGGGATGGATTGGGTGGACATCAACGCATTGGTCGGGTGGAATATCAACTCGACCGCCGCCCAGACGTGGTACAACATCCGAGTCGCGGACAGAGCAGACCTCCAGACTCGGATCGCAGACCAGCTGAATCTGCAGAACGCTGACAACACGGTAGGCCCTGGCAAGCAGAACAGACAAATTCCAACTTGTGATACTCATGCTGAGCGAGAGCCCTGTGTGGATAACAGGCTCATCGCTTCAGCTGGAGCCTGTATTCCCACACAGTGCTCTCGCTCAGAGTAGCCGGCAGATACTCTGGTGAGTGGTCGACTCCACCCAAGATCCAGCTCCTCGTTTTCTGTCTTTATTTTACTCACATCCCATCTTTCCAGTTTTCAGTCTAATCTTCATTTCCTTTTCGACACTAAACTGTTTGTTCGTTCACAATTCTCGCTCTCAGCAAGGCGATGCCTCCCTCAGTTGAGTGTCTTCGGACCCACTGAGGCTGCCTTGTGCATCCTCGAACTATGCGCTCAATGTTTTCCTTCCTTCACCCACACAGGTCGGTTGAGCAAGGAACATCAGCGCTGATTCCAGGAAGCCAACGCAAAATAATCTGGCCAAGCTCCCGAACAAGGAGAAGCCCTCGCAGTTTGATTCATTCGATTCTCATTCTTCGGTGTATATCCACCGACCCCATAAACACCTCACGTACTCATGCTGAGCGAGAGCACTGTGTGGGAATACATGAGATATCGCACACGCATTCTTTCAGCACAACCAGACCACTCTCCCACGAGCATAGCTTCTCGAAGTCCGTTGGGGCTTCGTTGGTTGATGTGGATTGACCAGTGAATTTGCTTCGTGAGATGGAGAGTGTCCATTTCTTGCTTGACTGTCCTTCAGCTGACACGAGAGGTACTTCAGGAAGATCGGTGTAGGCTTGTCTGACCGGCTAAAAGTGCCGGTCAGTGTCAGTTCGAAAAACATCAAAGGGTCAGATCTCCATCATTCATTAAACTGTGAACGATTGTTCAGAAATCGGCAAACAAACACAATATAAGTGTGAAAAATCAATGATGAAGTCATATGTTCTCCGTCTATGTGAGTTCACTCTCGTTGATGGAAGCCAAATTCTTTCGATGTCTATGACAAGACCTATCGTTCACTGAAATAGAAAAACAAGCGAAAAAAGTGCAAAGAGTTGTGATAGTGTCTTAAAACAAGAACTGATCAATCGTTTGGTCTCGTAATTCAATCATTTCTCCTGCCTTCAGACCCGGACGAGGAAGAGCTGTTTGATGTGGTTTTGACGATTCGAGTGAGAGTGAACGACCTGTAATTGTGGCTGAAAGAGGAAGAGGGAGCGATTGAGGAGAGTGACCGAATTGTGAGAGTCGCGCTGCTCTCAGTACTGCTCACACTTTTGAACAAGACGCCGGCGATTCGACAGAAGAAGCTTCTGTCATCGTTAGACCACTGCTTTGAGAGTTTTGAGGCCGGCTGGAGGATGAGCCGCCGCATGATGTCGATGATTGAAGCTCTGCTTTTGGAGCCGGTTTCGTACGTGC
This sequence comes from Blattamonas nauphoetae, assembly GCA_033064195.1. Lineage (NCBI taxonomy): Eukaryota > Preaxostyla > Oxymonadida > Blattamonas > Blattamonas nauphoetae. The sequence goes on along the minus strand of JARBJD010000668.1, from coordinate 1,319 downwards.
AGAACAGAACGAGTTGAAAGAGGTGGATTGAACAGTCTTCTTCCAAATTGTGGAGTAGGTGACTCGAAGATCCATGCGATACCACGAAAAGCGTTGCTGGAGTGGGTTGAAGCCCAGTGGAAGATGGACAGTCTGGGAGTGCTTCCGCTTCTGAAGCAGCAGGAGAACGGGACGCAAGTGTATCAACCGTGGTGGGAGAGGATAATTCCAACTTTAGACGAGCAGCAACAGAACGGACACATGTCATTCCGACCAGCTCACGGATACCGTGTTTGCATGGGCGAGAAGAAACAGGAGGTGCTGCAGTTCTTTTCAATTGAGATCTTGAGAAGTTCGTGGATGACCTGGAGGAGCTGATCTCGCTGTATGAATGGAATAGAGGGTGATTGAAAAAGTCACATGATATCAAGGATGGGGCAAAAAGGGGCTGTAATTTTGTGCCCAACCGACAACACATTCATTCAACGACGGGAACACATGCCGCGATAATCATTTCAGTGAGCGAAGAGCAATAGGTCTGATCACATCCCCACAACTACTTTTCACCCGATATCCCGACAACAAAATAGATGATTATAAAAGTAAAATCACGTGATCGATATGAAAATAATGCCAGCATTTCGTTTCAGGAAGAAAATACATTGACATTCACATCATTTATTCACTTTTCAGTTTCATTTGAATTCACATCGAGAAATGGTAACTCTCGATTATGGGTTCCGAAATACCTCCGGTCAGTGACCGTCATTACTTTCAATGAAAACTGACCGGTCAGTGCCGGTCAGACAAGCCTAGATCGGTGAGAGTGAGCGATTCGATGGTCGCGGAGTCCAGTCCGACCAGATTGATCAATGTAGATGAGAATTTCAGTTCGGATATCACAATCTTATCGATGTCGACGACTCCAGAAGTCGCAGAGAGCAGATGGAAGGAGATCGGTGAAGAAGACACGAACCAGCAGTCCTTCACTGTCACCTCACCTCCGAGCGACTGGATGAGCGAGTCGGTGTCGAGTGCGGGAGGAAGAGAGAAGGAGAGATGGCTGAGCGTCAGAATCGGTGCTTGGCCTCCATCGGGACTGTTCACCATCCTTCCCTCCTTCCAAACATCAATCACACTCTTCGACGACGACGATTCCACGCTCGTTCGCTTCGCTGGCGGATCAAACACTCCATTCAGGAACGACGATTCAACAATTGCGATCGTGCATGGCTGGTTTCCACCAACATTCTTCCCCGCTCGAGCAAGAAGACCACAGTTCAGCTTCCTTCCCCACACCCTGCCACATCCTTCCCTGTCTCTCAACTGTGATCGTCAAA
>JARBJD010000667.1:0-25230 GCA_033064195.1 Blattamonas nauphoetae | reverse complement strand
AATGGATATCAGGAGCCTCAGACCATCATATCAGTTGATGGACCGAATCAAAAGTCGGAACAGTCGCAAATGTGAAGATCAACGGGATGGTCCGCAATCTTTATCCCTCTGAACGGCAACCATCCTTTTATATCATTCAAAACCAGAATTCAACCAATCTAAGCTCAAGATCGTCAATGTCTTTGTCGATCTGATCGATGGCAAAGGGAGTTTTGACCTTCATAACATGTTCTTGGATTGTTGTGACCCTCTCAAAAGTTTGCTCTCCATTGTTCTTTTAGTCTCATGCAATCATAGTGGCTAGGCGACTTATCACATGTGAATCTATTGTTCGATTCGATATCTTCAAACAGACAGTCATGAACATGGAAAACGAAGGTGAGATGTCATCAAACTCTCTTTCCTTTCATACTCCGAATTAACAAAGTGAATGTTCCTGAAAACTCTGGAGATGCCTTCTTTTCTTCAATCAAAACATGACACAAAATGTGGATGATTCCACTTTGGAAATATCCCAGTATGATCGTTGGACCTCAAACAATGAATCGCGTTTTCTTCCTTATCTCCTTTGTTTGATTCTCCCTCGTTCAATCTCTTCATTTCTCTCTTTCCCCTCTTCCTCAGCAGGTTCCTTTCATCGCTCAATTTGAAGATCACACCTTGATCAGCCATTCTGAACCAGTCTCCACAAATATACCAATTCACGTTTTAAACAGCCAACAATTCCACATTCCTCGGGCATCTTTCAATAATATCTCGTTCAACCAAATGCCTCTTCTCAAACGATCACTGAACCATCTGAATCTGAACGCCCATTTTGATCATGCTTGTTGAGCATGACCTATTCATCTGATAGTCAGGAGGAAACGAATTCGGACTCTTTCTGTGTCTTCTGTGGAAGTACCTTCTTGAAATTATCACTGTCACGTTTATTGCCATGATGGAGTGTTGAGATCGATCTGTGTTTTCTCACCGTTCAAGACCATTTCACTATTTTTGGACATCATATGTTGGTTTATTTCTCTAACATGTTTACATTGAGCTATTTGAAATGGAGACTGCCAATTGGGACCGGAGCCCCACATTTTTTTTGAACTTGAATGAACCAGTCAGTAACTAAGAGAAAATGCACACTATCTTGTCGATGATACCTGTCTGAGGAAGATCAAACCCAAGATTTTGCTATCCACACGACAATTAACGCATTGTCGAGGGAGAAAAGCCATGCGATTCCTTTTCTGGATGGTCACGATGATGTGGTCCGGATTCGCAGGAGATCAGACCAAACTCGATTCTCTTGATGCTCTATTACACGCTCTTCTCCCCTCGACAAACGACATCGAGAGAACAACGAGAGAAATCCAACTAGAAAACAAATCGTTCTCATGCTCGCCGATCTCAGTTTCATCCCGCATCCTGTTTATCACTGGCCAGCACAATTCAATGATGACATCATTGCTATCATTAAACATCCAGCGACCGCAAACTGAGAACCAGAATCATCGAAGAGTCCAGAATCACAAACCCATCAGTCTTCTTTTCACCATAACTCATCGATAGATGGAATGTTTGGGGAGAGTGAGGCTTTCTGTGAGGATTAAACGAAGTAAATCAACAGGACCACTCAACAATCTCGACCAACACATATCAAACTAAATGTGAAAGAAATCAGATTAGAATGACGGACCAAGAAGACATTCTCTTTAGAATGCAGAGAACATCACACAGTTCATGTTTACTATCGTATTCTATGAGAATATTCAAGATTATTGATACAAACTCTGATCATGCGAACCCAGTGGTGACCAAAATACTGATGTGGCTTTTGAACGAATGGAAGATGACATCACATCACAGACACGTTCTGTGTCGGGTATTTCTGGGGTGGTTATGATGGGAACAACGGGATTCGACAGAATAGACACGAAGTTGTTCATTCTTGTTCTCTCATCCTTTCCAGCCTCTTTTGTGCTTGGTCAGTCCTGTCAAAGGTTTCAACGCATTATACATGATTCTTGCACAGCATATTGGAAGAATTTCTCCGATCCGTTTCATCTGTAGTATGATCCAATGCATCCATTTCGTTGGATTGGCAACGCAGTTTGACAATTGGCCTCTCCCTCAACCATTTTGTGGATACTTTCACAATTTCTTCAGGTGTCCCATTTTTCACTGATATTCTGACCTGTGATGGATCTTGTTGTAGATATCTGAACCTTTCAATCACGTGGCGTGATGATATTGTCGCCGTTATTTTCAACATCCTGTTTGGGCTATCCGTCATTGCCTGCTTTGTTATTGTTGCTACACTCACCATTATGGTTCTAAACGATTCAACAGTGCCATCTGGTCTCATCAACTTCGCTTCACTCTTTTTTGAGCTAATATTCAATCTCCTCTTCTTCCCGATGGTGAACACTTTTATTTCCTCGTTACCTTGTTTGACAGGGTCGAAATTTCCGTCATTTGCCTCGAATTATGAATGTTCTGGGTGGATGTTCATTTCAAACTTAGTCTTCGGCAGCGTGCTCCTTCTTGTCTATCTGCTGTTCGCACTGCAATACAATCTCTTCGTCTATCAACACCACATCCGCACCGACGATATATTCGCTTCATTAACCAACACTCATCGCTCTGGAACTTTGTTCGTCGCAACTCTCTTTATGATCCTGCAGTCACTTCTCATCAACCATCTGGTCCCTCTGGCTGTTGCAGGAATTGTTCTCTTTGTTCTTCTTTCGTCGTTCTATGCCTTCAAACAGTGTTTATATTCGCCACTCGGAAACGCGTTCCACGCTGCCCTCTTCGCCTGCACGTCTGCCCTGATATGTCTGTCACTCGTGTCTCACTTTGTCTCTCCACTCATCTCACACCTGCCGTTCCTTGGAGTCTTATTCGTTGTGGTTTTCGTCCTTCTTTCGTTCGGCCTCGCGATTCTTATTTTTCTTGGAACGAACAAACTTGCCCGAAAACGATGGTTTGTGCGAGAGGACACGAAACTGGAGCTTCTCACCGACAAAGACGACGAAGTGAAAGTGATGAGCTACCAGCACACCCTCGCATCACCCAACCCACGTCCACTCTCAACTCACCCCCAATCATCTCCCCAATCGCTCCCAAACAAACACGCCACTTCGTCACTCCGAAAACAAACTCATTGGGCAGACTTGCCGCTGGAATCAAATTCCTGACAGACAAGTCACTCCGGAACAAATATGAGTTTGTTGTTTTTGCGAGTCAGTCGATGCAGAACAACACGCGCCGACTGAACACCTCTTCGTCGTTCTGGACATTGTCGGGTGTGTTCAATTGGGGAGTCGTGAATGATGATTTGCAGGCGTTGGAATCGTTCCGAAGCGCTCGCCAGAATGTTCCATCGATCCCCGAACGTTATCTCTATTTCTTGTTTGTGAGAGAGATGGAGAGAGGGCGGATGGGGAGAATGGAGAGATGGGATCGGTGTCGGCTATGTTGAGAGGCCAGATGGAGAAAGCACAACGGCAATGCGAGCTTGCCAAGAACTATCTTCGGCAGGTGTGGACGATTCTTTCGAAAGATCACGTGGACGGGGAGCGAGTCATGAAGCTTCTCGCTTCAGTTTGGGCACATTCGGACGAAGCGAAAAACTGCATCAAGCCCTCCTGAAACGGGATCCAGACAACACGACACTTCTGCGAGCCGTTGGTGTTCTCTTCCGAGATGTGGACAGAGACGACGAGACAGCACAGATCCTGTTCAACAGAGCGACGCAGCTGGAAGAGGCGTCGACACTGAGCACGGAAGAAGGGCAGTCGATGGGATCACGACCAAGTCTTGGGTCAGGAGGGAGTGGTCGGATGAAAGCGAGGAGCGAGAGGGAAGGGGAAGAACAAAAAGCGGAAAAGACGAGGAGTTGGGTTGGAACTGGACGACATCGGACCTCAACGAGATTGGGCATATTTCCGATCGTTCTGGCCAGTCATCATTTTCGTTGCGCTGCCCGCCCTTGTGATCATGATTGGGTCGTTCGTGTACACCATACTGACGTTCTCAAACACCGTCGCGGCAGTTGAATGTCTGATTTCGTCGACGAGTCTGGGACAGCTGTTCTCGCACGCACTGCTCTACACGCAATACCTGCGACTTCAACAAGACTCCTCGCCAGACATGTTGAATGGAGTTCGGGTGCTCCCATCGCTCGACACGATCACCTCCGTTCTGTCTGAGAACGCCGAAGAGATTGCTGTCCAACTGGAAACAGCATACCGGTTTGCTCCGAGCTAGTCCAGCAGAGACCTCTTCATCAATTCTGGTCGACCTGTCCAGTTTGGGCATTTCGAGGGAGGATCAGTGGGAAAGATGGGAGTGAAGGAGGCGAGCTTGATGACCGCGTCTCGAATTCTGGCCAATGTCTGTGCTGGCATTGCGCTTCCACAGTCTTCATTTCCGGATGCCTTTCCGTCTTACAGTTTGGTAGAGATTCAGGACATTCGCACAACTCCAGCTTTTCGATGATATATCCAGACTTGCCCCATTCCAGAAGATGTCATGTGGCCGTATTTATGAGTCTCGGTGATGATATAGGCTGTGATTCCGTTGGCATACGTGTCTTCAGATCCCGTGTTGTGGAGATCGAGTTGTGGGACGAGATACGTGCTAGGAGCGTAAAAGTCAGTGCTATACTCCAAAAGACCAGCCTGAGTCATTTGGGCATGGTGCCGCGGTCGAAATACGTGAATGTGGAGTTTGGATCTTCCAACACACGATTGATCTTGATGCCACGGTCGTCTTTGATGGTAGTGTTGATACAGGCGTCCCCGTCCTCCATTTTCCCGATTGGCTTCCCATCTTCGCCAACAAATACGAATCGAAGGTTGCACTGATCCTTCTTGCCTTGGTGGAGCTGCCGGCACTTCTCGATCGCTTCGGTCGTTGTTTTGAAATAACAAGGATAGAGAGAAGTGATGTCAGCAGCTTCCCCTTGGCCGTGGATTATCATGTTTCATCCACAACGGACGATTGACCATTGAGAATTGGATCCGTCGATCAAACAAGTCAGACGCCCTCTTCCTGAAGAAATCTTGCCATCCACGTCAGAAGCCGCAACAGGCTTCATTTTTATTTGATTTGGCGTGCATATCCGAGGTCAGACACAGTGGGGACATCATGATCATCCTTATCAAGTCAGTATCAATCATGGACACTCTGAGGCAGAGAAATAATGGTAAAAATGAGTAACATCAGGAGAAAAGTATACTGTGAAACTATAGTGTTGTATTGCAACGAGAGTTTGTGATCAGACCCAAAGTGAGACGACGAAAGTTGGACAGGTCACTGACACGCCTTTTCTGCTAGTCACCCATGTAAAATGTCTAAACAAGTCAACCCCTTAATACTGTGTGAGGTGAAAGGTCCCAGTCTCCTTTGAAAGTTGACTTGCTGCTCTTCACTGATTAAGGGAATGATCTTGTCAATCAATCACATGGGAAGTAACGTCAGTCGACATTACCAGCAGAACTCGTCAACTGTTCCTCAGAGTCTTGGAGATGTTGATTTGATCATACTTCGCAGGATTCAAGCTATCATTGATTCCTGTGTTGGAGTTCTTAAACAACCAGACTTTCTTGATTTTGACGACCCACTTACCAACGAACACCTTTCGGACTTGTCACACCTGTTGTATCAATCATTTCCGACTCAAAAAGCAGGACACAATGACCTATACTCTCTGAATCAATATCTATTTCGGTCATCAACATTCTCTCTCTTTGGCCATCTTATTTTGAACTCGCAAACTTTTATCAATTATACAAAGAAGATTGAAAAAGTAATCATATACAAAATACTCCATGTTATCACGGGCACTCCTGGAATGGGGAAAACAGCCAGTCGATTCCCGTTCATTACACTACTGATGAGCTTTGGCGTAGAGGTTTGCATTCTTTTTTTGATTGATTCGACCACACAGTCCGTCACGACACTTAAAGATGGGGAACAAGTCTATGTCTTCAAACGGCGGGAGAAGCGAGAAAGAACAGGAACAGCCAAAATTTCCATGGATGTTAGCAGTGGCACCCTCCCCGACTTTGAGACTCCATCGTACCTATACACGTTTGATGTGCACTCGTTCAAGGTACCGAAGTCTGCTTTGCCTCCAGCCGAACCAAAAGGAAATTTGAAAGAAAAACTCTACGTACCGGATGCTGTGGAACTTCCTGGTCCCGAAGAATCAAAACCCGGATGGACACTCCTTGGAAGTGTCTCGGTCCCAAGTGTGGAGCACTTTCCGTACTTCCTCCGCCTGTTGGTGGGCCATCAGTCCGACACTCTCACTGCAACAAATCCACCGAATGCGGACAACCAAATCTGTCAAGAACCGTCATTAGTCGTCGTGAACAGACTCGAAAACACAAAATGGCATGTCGTCGATGAGTTTGTCGCATTTTTTCATCAATTCCTTTCAGTCTTACCATTTCTGAAGATTCAATGCTCCAACGAGATACCAACTATGTGCTGTTCACATCACCAAAGGGTTCGAGATGGAAAAACGTCGGCACACCCGAGAAAACGGATCGGCGTCTCACTCTGGAGTACGTTGTCCCAAAATACACGCCTCAAGAGCAAGCAGCACTTCTCAACACGATGGGAACACGAGGAATCAGTGAAACACACGTCGACGACACTCTTCAGGGAGTTGAACTCTTTTCGTTTGTTCCACGCTTTGTCTTGAACCCGGGTAGCTCCCTGGACGCAATGAGCAATGCCGATAAACCAGGCACAGACCTTAGCTGTATCGATCCTCAGGATCTGTTCACAGACAAGGTTTCACACAAACTGATACACTTTTCGTGTCCACAATATGACTGTCACAACTGGCACACCGAGTTTGCAACGGAGTTAGCTCGATGGATCACGTTGAATACATACAACACCACAATGCAAGAGAAGTACATTGAAACCCTCGAGAATATGTCGGAAAGTGCAGAGTTCAATCAGCAGAGGGGAGCAGTCTTTCATGCACTTGTCTCAGAATCCATTCTCGGAGGGTTTTGGTTCACCTCTGCCAAGCATTTTTTCTCTGACGAGAGTCTTCTTGATGGTGTCCAACTCCCGCCGCCCATCGGCGAGTCATTCGTTTACCTGAGAAATTCAGTATGCATGCGAAAGGTATTTCTGCCCGACATGAAGACAATCGATGTTAATGAACTGAATGACTTTGAGGAGAAGTGGGCACGCCTCTTTTCCACGCCAAATCGCGAAGCATCTCAAACAAACATCGATGACGACACATCAAATCTAGAAAGAAATACTCGTCAAGCACGACGAAACAAAGCTCAAGCGAAGAAACCATCACCTCACACGATGCACAGCGATGTGGATGAAGCCGTTCAAGCAACCATTAATCATGATGAAGAGAACCCAGAGCAAATGCTTCGAGACGAATCTCATGCGAAATGCTTCACGTTCTATCTGAAACCGATTGGCGGAAACAATGCTGGTTTTGACTCACTTTTACTTTTCTTCAAAGTTCACGAAGAACAAGGGGAGTTGAAACTCGATGATCTCTCTGCGATGTTCATACAGTCCACGCTCGCAAAGGCACACCCAATAAGCGATTCTGGGGCCAATCTGATGTACCTGTGGCTAAAGCTGCTGTGCACAGTGTACGGACTCAGCGAACAACACATTCATCCTTTCTTCTTCTTTGTGAAGCAACCTTCTGTCTCAAAAATATCATTGACACGCGACTACCCCGCAGAATCTTTCATGCCACGAGAGAATGTATGGGTGATGGATGGTCATGCTCGTGAACTGAAGGAAATTCTGCTCGCACGTACAGGGCGATTGGTTTTGTCAGCTGCAACTACTCTTGAACCGAACACGAATCCAACACACTTCCGATGCTATTTCTGTGACCAAATCGTTAAGGAATACTTCCCATGCCATCATTGCAAGAAAATTCCGGATAAATATGAAGAAGCCCGGAGAACGAGGAAGGAACAAAGTTTGTCTCAAACGAAAGAACAAAGTTCGTCTAAAACGGAAGATCAGATGTTTGATACTCCTTATTCAAATCAAACACAAGAGAATGATGACCACATCTTTGAATTCGACCTGATCCCGACTCGGCCTTTGAATCCGGGCAACGGTGCAAATCCTGTGCAGCCTGAACAGAAATGGATCGATTTGAGCTATCCTTACCCTGAAAGACAAATACCAAAGTCTAAACGGAGTATGACACCATTTGACAGACTGAAGGTCGTGATGGTTGGCGTCGGAGGACAGACAGTGTCAACTTACGAACACGATTTCACCTCAAATGAACAAGAGCGGAAAAGGCTCCGATTTGACGTCTCTCATTCTCAACCGATTCCCAACATTTTCACCTACTCCCCACAAAGACCAAACGACCCCCAACCATCTGTGCCGATTGACGAGACATGGAATCGAGTTCTCTCCAGTGACAGCGAACAAAAGATCGTTGTCGGGAATGAATTCAACAACACAACCAGCCATCTGCTCACGTCAGTTCGCCTGGTTAGAGTGTGGGCAAATGAACGGAGGATTGGACTCAGTGGAGACATTAGGAATGGTGTGTTGTCAATGGGTGAACAACACTCCCCTCATGAAGATGTTAGTGATAAGTTGGAGAACAAAGGAGTTCCTCTCGCTCAACTTCATCTTCCGATGAACTTTTTCCCAAAACAGACCCTATTGCTTGGCACAAGACGGATTCTCACTCCCTTCGAGATCCGGGGGGATTCTCTCTCTTGTTGACAAGCAATATCCGATCAAACATGAATCCGAAGAACATCGCCAACTCATGATCAAGAACTGCATCGATGATGGGCAGCCATTGACGCGGGATGATGCAAAGCTCATTCTCAAAGATGGAAAGGCATTCCCGTTACTCCTCACTTCCGACCTTGATTCACTCAAAAGTAGAATCCCCGCATTAGGCTCCTTGCCTCTGTACGACATCCAGTCGTTGGTTGCCTTCGTGAGCGGAACGCTGGCGCTCATCACAGACATCTTGGAAAAGTGCATGGCTTATCTTTATCGTCACGAGAAGCTTGATGGAACTGCCGCCCAAAACCTCGAGCTCAGATGGATGAAAAGATGTCTTCAGGATCATTTCACTGTTGCATATGGCCGTTTGAACAAGGCCCTTCAACTTCGACTTCAGGGAAAGAGAAAAGATCTCGGTGATGCCGATGTGGAGTTGGTGGTGGAAGGAATGAGGACCAACCCGCTGCTGCCGAAGCGGTGCCGAAAACACGTCTTCCCATTCGTGACAGATGTGACAAAGAACTACGACGAACTGGTGGACCTGCTCTCTCAGAAAGATGCAAAGCTCAAACGGAAAGATCGAGAGGTCTGCATCACAGTTCTCCTGATGCATGCACCAATCGAAGGGTCTGAAAACGATGATCTCAAATCTCTCATCGACAAATGTTCTCAACACAACCCAGCTCATAAACCAACACTGACTTCACTTCTCGTTCAGGACGGTCTCAGTGCAGACGTCGACAAATGGAATGAGATTCTGAACGATCTCGAACAGAAAAAGAGGCTGGATATGTCGTCACGTACTCTTTTGCGCGAATGTCTTCAGAAGCCGAGGGGAGTGAGCAAAGATAAAACAGAAATTGTGGCACTCATCGAACAAGAACCCTTTTCGGAGAAGACGAAGGAAACTCTTGTTTCTTTGGTGAACGGAACACCGAGACTCACCTCCAGCCGTCGCACAGAGATTGCGACGTTGTGTCGTCCGAGTCCTAAATACGAACTTGAGGGCACAATCGTCAAAGCGATCAAAAAATCGAAACTTGCCAAGGATATTCAAACGGAACTCGAAGATATTGTGAGGGCCCGTAAACCAATCAATGATGAAGAAATAACTCGCCTGAAGAAGTTGATCGAAACTGACGGAGCCCTGGAACCGTTCAAAGAAGATCTGACCGTCTTTTTTAATCGCAGTAAAACCCTCTTTGAATCTGACCGATCACTGGTGTTCTTCTCCTGTCTCACTGAAATGAGGATCATAAAACAATATCTAATCAGTCTGTTCAGTCATTTTAAGACAAGTTTTTTGGACCAAGACTCGATTATTGACATTGGAAAAACTCTGCTTCAATCCAAAACATCTCTGCGAAAGAAACAGAAGCACCTCTTCACAAATCTCAAGGAGAACAGCCTCTCGTGGAAAGATCTGTCAGCTCTTCTTTGTTTTCCGAATGGAGGTGGTTCCACACCTCTTCCTGGATTGAGTGAACTGTTTCCACAAGCCAAATCAGAACAGGATTCTCAAATGGAATTACTTGAACCATATTCTCCCGTGATGAGTGTTGACTCGGAATCCGAGCACCTTCTTTCTCCCATAGGACCACTTCCTGGGTACGTGCCACGGATCATCGTACCAGACCAGATGGACTGTCTTCCTGGTAGAAAGACCAAAAGAATGAAAGATTCATCCGAAACTCCCCAAAAAAGGTCGCCGAGTACATCCAATTGAATCATTTTCACCTCCTGATTGAACAAACAGAGAATTCCACTTCAACATGCCATTCATTTTCAATTTCGACCACTTCATAGCCCTGATCACACCACTATGCTCACATTTATGCAAATGAAAGTTGTTCGGACCACGCTGTTACTATTCTCAATGAGAATTGGAGAGTGCTTCTCAATAATTTAGGGGATGATCTTGTCGCTCGTTCAAATGGGAAATAATATCAGTCGACATATCCAGTCAGATAAACCAGAACGTCCTCTGAATCTTGGAAACGATGATTTGAGCATACTTCGCAGGATTCAAGGTATTATCGATTCCTGTGTTGGAGTTCTAAAACAACCAGACTTTCTTGATTTTGACAACCAGCTTACCAATGAAGAACTCTCAGACTTGTCACACCTCTTATATCAATCATTTCCGACTGAGAAAGCAGAACACAATGATAGATACTCTCTGAAGCAATATCTGTTTCGCTCCTCAATATTCTCTCTCTTTGGCCATCTTATTTTGAACTCACAAACATTTATCAATTATACAAAGAATATCAACACAGAAGTCATCTACAAAATTCTCCATGTTATCACGGGCACTCCTGGAATGGGGAAATCAGCCAGTCGATTCCCGTTCATTACACTACTGATGAGCTTTGGAGTGGAGGTTTGTATTCTTTTTTATTGATTCGACTATTCAGTCTGTCACGACGAAAAAAGATGGGGAACGTGTCTATGTCTTCAAACGGAAGAATAAAGTTCGAACAGGAACAACAACCATTTCCATGGACGTTAGCAGTGGCACTCCCCTCAACTTTGATACTCCATCGTACCTATACACGTTTGATGTGTACTCGTTCGAGGAACCGGAGCGCACGGACGTATACGCCGAAAAGATTGAAAAAGTGAAAGAAAAAGTCTACATACCGAATGCTTTGAAACTTCCCGGTCCCAATAAGTCAAAACCCGGATGGACACTCCTTGGAAGTGTCTCGGTCCCAAGTGTGGAACACTTTCCGTACTTCCTCCGCCTGTTGGTGGGCCATCAGTCCGACACTCTCACTGCAACAAATCCACCGAATGTGGACAACCAAATCTGTCAGGGATCGCCATTAGTCGTCGTGAACAGACTCGAAAACACAAAATGGCATGTCGTCGATGAGTTTGTCACATTTTTCTCAATTTGTTTCAGAATTACAATTTCTGTAAGGTCGAAGCTCCTACGAGATACCAACTATGTGCTGTTCACATCACCAAAGGGTTCGAGATGGAAACAATTGGGTGCAGACGAGAAAATGTGCAGATGTCTCACTCTGGAGTATGTTGTCCCGAAATACACGCCTCAAGAGCAAGCAGCGCTTCTCAACACGATGGGAACACGAGGCATCACTCCGGATGAACTCCATCAAATCCATCAAGGACTTGAACACTTTTCGTTCATTCCACGCCATGTCTTGCAGAAAGAAACACCCATAGCGGCTGTCTATGCGGTCTATAAATCAGGCAAAGACATCGGCAGTATTGAGCCTGGGGATCTGTTCACAGACAAGGTTTCGCACAAACTGATACACTTTTCGTGTCCACAGTATGACTGTCACAACTGGCACACCGAGTTTGCAACGGAGTTAGCTCGATGGATCACGTTGGATACATTCAATACCACAATGCAAGAGAAGTACATTGAAACACTCAAATCGTTGTCAGATAATGCAGAATTCAATCAACATAGGGAAGCGGCCTTTCATGCCTTTGTCTCAGATGCCATTCTCGGAGGGTTTTGTCAGAGATCTGCAAGGAAACTTCTCTCCGACGAAATGCTTGACGATATCCAACTCCCACCGCCCCTCGGCGAGTCATTCGTTCACATGCGATATTCAGGAAGCATGTGGAAAGCCTCTCTGCCCGACATCAAGACAATCCCTGTGGAGAAACTGAGTGACTTTGACGAGAAGTGGGCATTCCTCTTCTCCTCGCCGATGCATCCTTGCTTCATTTCATCGACAACACTGCTGAACCGAGACGACTCAGATGCGAAGTGCTTCACGTTCTGTGCGAAACCGCTTGGTGGAAACGATGTTGGATTTTCTTCAGTTCTGCTGTTCTTCAAAGTGCATGAAGAACAAGGTGAGTTGAAGATTGACGATATCTGCGTGATGTTCATCAAATCCACGCTCGCCAACTACACCTTTGCCAGTGTAATAACGTCAGATCTGATGTTCCTTTTTCTTACACTTCTATGCAGAGTCTACGGGCTCAGCGAACAACACATTCATCCTTTCGTCTTCTTTGTGAAGCAGCCAGCTACCAATTTCTTTCTTTTGAAACGCGAATACCCCGCAGACTCTTTCATCCCACGAGACAACGTTTGGGTGATGGATGCCCATGCTCGTGACCTCAAGGAAGCCATTCTCACTCATCCTGGGCGATTGATTTTGTCAGCTGCAACTGCTCTTCCGCCGAACACGAATCCAACACACTTCCGATGCTTCTTCTGTGACCGCATCATTACAGAATTCTTCCCAGATCATCATTGCGAGGCAATTCCGGAGAAATATGAAGAAGCTCTGACAGTGAGGAGCATACAAGGCGCAACAAGACACATTTTAGAATTCAACCTGATCTCGACTCAGCCTGCAAATCTAGGCATCGGTCGTGATGAGCGACGGAGATACGTTGAGAGGATCGAATTGGACTGTCCTTGTCCAAACAAACTCATTCCAAAGTCGAACAGGAAGATGACAGCGTTTCACAAGATGGATGTCGTGATGGTTGGTGTCGGAGGAGAGCCAGAGTCTCTCCTCTCTGAATGTCACATCGCAGATGAACCAGAACAGACAAAGCTCAGATTTGAAGTTTCTCAGACTCATCCAATTCCCAACATTTTCACATACTTCACACGCAGACCGAACGCTCCTCGACCACCTCAGTCGGCTACATCACTCATACCAGCCGTTGCATTCAGAGGCACCAAAACCAGACTAATTCTGTTGAATGAATTCAGCGACCCAACCAGCCGTCTGCCCACGTCAGCTCGCATGATTGATTTGTGGGCAAATCAACAGCGGATTGGATTTGGAGGACAGATGGGAGATGATGTGTTATCAATGGGTGCACAACACCCACCTCATGACAATTTTGGTGCTCTGTTGGAGAATAAAGAAGTTCCTCTTGCATGCATCCATCTCCCAATGAGCATTTTCCCAAAACAGACTCTCCTCCTTGGCACAAGACAGATTCTCACTCCCTTCGAGATCCGAGGGATTCTCTCTCTTGTTGACCAAAAGGATCCGAAGGAGTGTCTGAAAAAGATCGACGAGCACATCAATCTAGGGCAGCCATTGACACCGGATGATGCCAATCTCATTCTCTCGACACCAAGTGTGTTCTCATTGCTCGTTGCTTCTGACCTGAATTCTCTCAAAACTCGAATCCCCACATTAAGTTCATTGTCTCTGTACGACCTGCAGGTGTTGGTTGCTTATGTGAGCGGAACACTGACGCTCATCTCAGACATTTTGGGAAGGTGCAGATCTTATCTTTCTCATCCCAAGAAGCTTAATGGAACTGACGCCCAAAAACTCGAGCTCAAACAGATGGAGATGTGTCTCAAAAACAGTCTCACCGTTGCATCTGACCGTTTGATGGAGGTCCTTCAGTATAAAGTTCTGGGGAAGAGAAGAGATCTCAGTGATGACGATGTGGAGTTGGTGATGAAAGGAATGAAGACCAACCCACTGCTGCCTTGGTGGTGCCGACACCACGTAATCCCCTTCATGACTGAAGTCCCACCAAATCAACAGAAACAGACCGAACTGCTCGCTCAACTCAAGACAACGTTCAAACGAACAGAAAGAGAGGTCTGGAGCACCATTCTTCTGATCCATGCACCAATCGAGGAATCTGAAAAGACACATCTCACAATACTCGTTGACAGTTGCCTTCAACTCGAACCAGCTCAAAAGCAAACGCTGAAATCGCTTGTTGAGAAGCACGTCTTCAGTCAGGACGATGTCGACAGCTGGAATGCGGCACTGACTTGTCTCGAAATGAAACAGAAGGACAAAATGTCAACTCTTGCCTTTCTGGACCGCTTGATTCCGATGGTCAATGAAGTGAGCGAAGAGGACTCACGTATCCTGGAGAATGCAATCCTGTCAGCAGAGAATCTTCTGGACAGGGACAGAGACACCCTTCTTTCGTTGGTGAACAGAAAACCAAGATTTCCGTCCAGCCGTCGCCAGGACATGATTTCATTTTGCTGTCCAAATATAACACCAGAGTCTGAGGGACAATGTGTGACATTGATCGAAGGCTCAGAGCTTGATTCTAAGGAAAAAGAGATTCTAAAGGATTTTGTGACAAACCATAAACCAACTAATGATGAAGAAATGGCGAAACTGAAGCAGTTGATCAACAAGGACGAAGCCTTGAGACGCGATGCCAACCATCTATTTTCGTTCTTTCGTCACAGCAACGCCATCGTCGCACCTGACCGATCACTCGCGCTTTTGTACTGTCAGACTCAAATCGAACTCACCGAGTTTGATCATGACTCTCTGTTTCGTTGTTTGAATGGAGAAGATTTGGACGAAACATACAAAGAGACGATTGAAATGACAATTGATGAGTTCAGAGTGCGTCTGCGAAAGAAACAGAAACATCTCTTCACAAATCTCAAGGAGACCAGCCTCTCGTGGAAAGATCTGGCAGCTCTTCTTTGTTTGCCGAATGGAGGCTATTCCACACCTCTCCCCGGATTGGATGAGCTGGTTCCAACAACAAGTCAAGAAAGGAAAAGACGAAATAGCACGTTTTCTCAACTGTCATATTGGTCACGGAAAGAAATGGAAGAACAGTTTTTGGGTGAACCCTCAACGTACGTTCCTGGGATGTTGTCACAAATGCCATCCAAAAACCGCGATCTGGATTTAAGTTTCGATACGGATGAAAATCTTGAGGAAGACGATCAACCTGTTAGAAAATCCAAAAGAATGGAAGATTCGTCCGAAACTCCCCAAAAAAGGTCGCCGAGTACATCCAATTGAATCATTTTCACCTCCTGATTGAACAAACAGAGAATTCCACTTCAACATGCCATTCATTTTCAATTTCGACCACTTCATAGCCCTGATCACACCACTATGCTCACATTTATCCAAATGAAAGTTGAATGCAAAAGCGAAGAAGGGCGATCCACGCCAATCAACCGAGGAAGATGCCTGCATCCTGTCCCTCCTCGAAACTCTCTCGAACTTCGGAGTGCCTTCGACAAGAATTGTGTTTGCTGGACACGTCGATCATTTCGGAGGAGAACTTGTGACAACTGGGAAGAGAGGAAAGAGTGTGTTTGTTGATGTTGGTGGAGGTGTGACTGCTCTCTTTCTCATCTCTTCTTTTGTCATCATTCTCAGTCGCTCTGTCACCCTCGCCAGCTCCGATGAGTGTGGAGGAGATCGCTCTGATGAGCTATTCTGAGTCCGCTGGAGGTCGAGTGCGAGAGTGGCTGCTGAAGACCCACACGAAGTTCAACCAACTCTTCGGCCAGCTGTTCGACGTCTTGTTTGCTGATGTTCTTCACCCTCTTCCGACTCCGATGAAACTTGATGTTCAATCACCAACAGAAGAGAAGATGGAGATTGATGAAGATGAGACCGAATGGAACAATGTCAGCACAGATGAACCGTCGCCCGCTCAGAGCAATCCTCGAGACCAGTCTGCCCTTCGATGGCCTGAAGACCAGCTTTGGTGTTTGGAAGACTGCAACCTCTCACCGATCGGTCAGCAACCAACCGACGTCCACATCAGCGTCCTCTTTTTGAGGAACAGATGCGACGCCATCGACACACAACTGCGGAGGATCGAAGCAGCACTTCAGAAGATGAACGATGAAGGATCTTCTGATCACTCTCAGAAGGAGGAAGCTCAGACACATCATGCATTGGAGACGATGGATACTGAAGAATCAGACAAAACAGAACACGCAATGTCTCTTCGTGAGATTGTTTCGCGAGGATGGAATCGACTGACAGAGACGAGAGAGACTCGTCAGATTTTTGACGAAGACACTCTTCTCAACTGGCGGAAGATGAGACACCTCACGACTCCCGATGATTTGGATGAGAGAGGTCACATGACCGAAGCAGCAGACACTCCCGAAGAATCAGCCATCCCATCTGATCTCTGTGCATCTCCTCCAAAGAGAACATTCCAGTTGCTTCCCTCGACGACAAACTGAGAGAAGCAAGATGCGACATTCTGGGGTTGTGGCTGAGAGTGTGGGCGAGTTTTGTTTGAGGCTCTGTGAAGTGATCTCTCTCTTCGGAGATTCCATGCGATGCGGGTTCCCTGACCTGACCCTGTCAGTCATGGACAAAAGTGATCGGCAGGAAAAATGACAAACTCTGGTCTGACGATTTGGGAAAGGAGTTCGATGCTGAAACGACACATGTGTGGAGGTGACATAACATCGACACGCATCGAGGTTAGTAGACTGGTCTACAGTTCGTGGGTGAGAAATACGAACCATTCCACTGTAGACGTTTTTTTACGAATGTTTTTCTTTCTTGCGGAGGAGGCTGAGGATCTCGCTAATTTCGGTATCAATGATCTCATCTCATCACCACCTCTCACTGTGTGAAAAATTGTCGATTGTGGTTGAGCACATATTTTTGTCACTTTTTTTCAGACCCTTCATTCTTCCGTATCTCCATCATGAAACAACTGCTCGCTCTGATTTTCTCGCCACAATGGTTTTTTTTGATGATGAAGTGTCTGACAACATAAAAACCAAATTTCACCGCTCAGTGTTTCTGGACAGGAAAACCGAGAACTTTTGTCCATGACTGTGTGCTGACGAGATCCAGTTAGAGGAAAGGAGGAAGTGGTGATTGTGGAAGTGAAAGGGCCAAGAGACAAGCTTTCTGGAGAGCGGGTTGCACGGCTGAACGTGATGGCAAGTTGTGGTGTGGACATTCAGTTGTGTCGTGTCGCAGAAGAATGATTGATTCCACCAAGTCACTATGGAATGTTTTGTGAAGAAAAATGGCATGGGTTTAGTATGTCGGGTCGAAAAAAAGTATGTCAGGTCGGAAAGCTGAGGTGTTGTTTTCCTGATTTATGCCTAGTGAAGAAAGAATATTGATAAAATAATGACTGACTGGGATACTATGAATCATTATAATGTTGTTTTCATTTCACGAGATGACTTTTCACAAGGGACTGTCGAGAAAAAACATGGAACATTTTGACTTTTCCTTGTCATTTTTTCTCTCTATTGTTAACAAAAGTGAATTTTATCTAAAATATACGTCCATTTGTAAGATTATATCAATATTCAAATACTTGCTCGATCATAGATTTTGAATCGACCAAGAACACCAAACAGTGAAACAAAGTGATGAGGATCGAAGTGAAACCGAGACACTTGTCTCGATAATTCAGCTGGAAAATGATGATAATGTCAATAAAAATGATGAAAATTACAATTATATCTTGATTTTGATCATGAGATATGAAATACTGTCGACACAAGCCATGTCAACTATCTCATTTCATTCGATCACATCAACTTCACTTCACTTTCATTGACCTTTCGTCACTTTTTCACAAAGAACTCTCCATCTGAGCGAATTATGTCGTATTGAATCTCTCAGCACGATTCATCCCCGCTTCTTGGTATCAAACGACACAATGTCGACCGAGATACTGATCTGGCACATGGATCCAGATTGATCAAGAGAAGACTGTCCCGAAGACACTTCGCCTCATGTGACAGAAGATATTGATGATGTTTGTGGAGAGCATTTTGGCGAAAAGGATTCATGACGGTGAGGCCAAGGCGTGATATGTGAAGAGCTGAGCGAGTTAGTCGCAAACAGCCAGTGACAAAAGAAGAGTGATGTGCGACGTGATCAACTTTCAACGATGTGCAAAGTGGGAATTGTGGGCAAGGGAGCGAATATCGAAGGTAATTGAGATCTCAACGCTTCTTTGGATAATGGCAAGGATCTGATAAACGATGTCAAGTTTTGCAATGACAGAAAGATTCTGCAAACGCGGTGTCGATAAGATTCTGGGAATGAGTTTGGCGGAAAGAATGGCCAGAAAGTGTGAGTAACAGCAGTTGTCGAGACTTAGTCGTATCAATTTGAGTGTCATTCTGAAAATCAATGGATGGGGCGATGATAAGAGCACAGACAGCGAATCCACAAACACTACAGCGTGGTTTGAGGGATCTTGTTCGATGGTCTTCAAGAAATTGTTGAGAAAGTTGGAGAGAGTGATAGTTTCGCAGATCGTGTAAAGGAACGTTGAAGCATGTTTGACCAGCTTCTTATTGAAAGAGAAACCGTCTCTAACCATTGAGACAAGCGACACGAAGGCAGGTGCAAAAGAAGCAAAGGATATGAAATCATCTGAACCCCACTTCATAAATGGTTTGTATTCTCCTTTTCCATTTTATGGGTCGATCAAGCTCCACATTGATTGTTGAGCCTGCTTACACA
Organism: Blattamonas nauphoetae; assembly: GCA_033064195.1. NCBI lineage: Eukaryota > Preaxostyla > Oxymonadida > Blattamonas > Blattamonas nauphoetae. The sequence goes on along the minus strand of JARBJD010000667.1, from coordinate 6,241 downwards.
GAATAGACAGTGAAACAAAACAATCCACAACGAAAATGTGTTTGACGTGATTATAAAGACGAAGTAATGACAATCAAGAGACAGAGAGGATTTAAAATCTGATGTCCATTTTCTCTTCGGTCGTTGATTTCATTCAGAATCAAGATGAGATTTGGAAACAAAATGATGAATATGGTTCATTCTAAATTGTGTTTGCAGTTGGGCTGAAAGACGAGATGGAGAAAGCTAGTCACCCAACAATCCGGGAGTAAATAACTATGCGGGAGTTTTTTATGTGTCTCAAAAGTTGGGAGTAACATTGGATTTTTAATTTTTCGACAATTTTCACTAGAAATAACATATTTATGAATAAATGAAGTGTCCTAGGTGGTTCAGAACAAATAGTTTTGATTACCCAGCACATATTTCTCATGACCTTGAAAAGTTGATCTCGTTGTATCTCCATAACCAGACAAAATTTTGACATGAAATTTTCGCGAAAATGAATGATTTGAGAAAAATAAACTTTGACATTTCAAACTTTTTTTCGAAAGCACCAAAATCAAGGTTTTTCATCATTTTTCAAGGAATGCTCCAAGAGTCTTCGGATTTGTCACTCACGATTCGCCTTTCATGCAAAATTGATCATTTGAACTCGATTAGGACAGAGTTGACATCATTTGTAGGAATTTTGAAAACGAAATTCCCTTCTGATGCATAGCGAGAGCAATTTTGGGATGATGTCAAAATCAACACATTCTTTCTCGAGAGGTGGGGAAAAAATTAAAAAGTTAAAATGTCAAAAGTTTATTTTTCTCAAATCATTCATTTTCGCGAAAATTTCATGTCAAAATTTTGTCTGGTTATGGAGATACAACGAGATCAACTTTTCAAGGTCATGAGAAATATGTGCTGGGTAATCAAAACTATTTGTTCTGAACCACCTAGGACACTTCATTTATTCATAAATATGTTATTTCTAGTGAAAAATTGTCGAAAAAATTAAAAATCCAATGTTACTCCCAACTTTTGAGACATAAAAAACTCCCGCATAGTTATTTACTCCCGGATTGTTGGGTGACTAGCAGGATGAGTGATAAAAGTGCTGATGACACCTAAAAGAAGAAACAAAAATCAGAACACACTTCAAAAAGTTGTTAGTGTCTGTGGAACGGCGATGATGTGGGGCACATCCCATTTTGATGAGATAAACGAGATGTGTTTGGAGATGATCCAAAAGTCGAGATTGGGAAAGATAATCGGGCCACAAGGGTTCGTTCAGTGACGCGAGGAACTGTTTGGAGAGGACGGTTGACGATGTGGCAATCTGAGACAACGGGACTGCGAATGATGAAGCCAAAAGAGCAAACCATTTCTGGACGATTGGAGGCGATTGAAGACCTGATCATCGGCATCAGCGATCAGAGCATTTCGAAAAGTGGAGGAGCGGCAATAGAAAGGAGAATGGAGTTATTCAAAAGAGGTGGTTTCGATGTCGAGGTGTCTGAGAGCAGGTGGAGTTGGAAACCAGAGAAAGTTCCAGACGATTGTCAAGAGATGGGTGTGGATGAAGAAGCTGTTGGTTCTTCTGTCCTTGCGAGGAGTCGAGGATGATGGTCGGTGTGGGATTGTTTCAGAGAGGCCATCTCAGAATGGGAACGAGCCATCAAGAGAGTTCCATTTGTGAGAGCAATGCATATATCGATGTATTGCCTTCCACAAACGAGCAGTGAGAGTTGTGCGAGGGTGGCGGCGAAGGAGTAGGGGGATCAAAAGCGGGACTGTGGCGAGAGAATCCGAATCTTGCGGGCAAATAAAAGCATAAGGCAATGCCAGAATCGACAAAGATCACCCACAAACAGTGTTTGTTGTCCAAAAGAAGTCAGAAACAGTTCGAAAGAGTCGCTGGTTCGTCAGTTTCTACCAAAGAAATGGAAGGTTCATGCCCTGCAGGTTGTTCAATGTGATCGAGAAGGCAACAGGATATTCTCCGAAATATCCGTTTCTGTCGTTTTGCAGCTTTTCCTCAATCACATCTTCGATGCCCTCCATTCTCAACATTCGATGCACTGTCTTCCACATCTGTCGTTCTTCTCCCCTTGTTGTGTTCCATTCCCGCTGGGTACCGAGCATATCTTCCAGCAACTCCCAGATTGACTCATCTTGTTCAATGAATGCGAGGCAACTCGGGATTGTGGGAATGATTGGTCTATTAAGAACGAATTCCAGTGTCGGTTGATACGAAGGAGATATTCGGAGGAATTGGGCAAGAAAATTTATAAAGTCATCTGACAAGTCCCCATCGATGATTGAATAGCGGTTCACGCACAAATGGCGGATATACTGCTCTGAAGGAATGATAACTTGCGTCAAAACAGTCTCGTGAACAGCTTGCTGGTCAGGGGATCTTCAATTTCGAGTTGTTGGAGACAGTTAGGAGTGGCGAGCCAGAAAGAATCAATGATGATTCGGGTGAGACAGATGTGGATATTTTCTCCCTGCAAAAGAAAGAGTCAGTGGATTGAGAGTTAAGATTAGTTGATGATTCAGATCAGCTTTGACGAGGGCAAATCTGACTTTCTCTGATCACATCTCGATCTGATTTCTGAGTATCTTTATTGCGGTTGAGACGATGATCTGATTGGTTGAAGAAATCAGAATCATCATGGACTGTACGAAGTCTGTCAAAGATTCACCAGAGATTGACGCAAGACTGCGGAGAAATGTGTCTGCAGATGATTGAGTCCTTGGAGTCACTGATTCGAGAAATTTCACGGCTTTAACTTCCAGAGAGGTACCCAATGCTGGATGGGATTTCATTGTGGCAACCAGAGACCGAAAGACAACCACCATTTCGCGTTCAGATTCCAGTTCTTCCTCATCCCAATTCACGAAGGGAGAACAATCTGAAGAATATGATAAGTAGTGAGATGAGATACCAGGGCAAGGAGAATCAGAGGGGCGTCGGGATTTGTGTTCAAAGCTGACATTCAGAATGCTCCAGATGAAGAACACACGTTATGGGTGAATACTTTTGAGAAATAATCATTTTGAGATGAAATAGGCACAAAAGAAACTCACGTTGTCCTGATACACCCAATCTCAATCAGTCCTTTCATCTTCTCTCCTATCCATCTTCGGCACAATTCCAATCGACACGTTTTGATGCGGTCGATGGTCAGCATCGATTGGTCGGTCTCGCTGGGTCAGCCCAGACGAGAAGACGGTTGTGATGTTCATCGTCAATTTCAATTGAGTTGGTCTCAATTGCGGGGGTGTTCTTGAATGACAAGGGATGGTTTTGGGAGAGTGTGGACGATCATCGCTACTTTCTTCACGCCAGCTGGCATGTCTTCACTGACTGTTGGGACAGAAAGGCAGAGTCTGAATTCTGTTTCCACGAATCGTTGGTCGAGACAAAGGAATGGACGTCGGTCAAGAGCAGTTGTCGTCGTTCATTCCGACAAACATCCACAATCTCCCAAGTGCTGAAACACTTCGATCGTAGACGCGGGAGGGAACACGATCGATGGAGTTGGAGACGAGTAGACGTCGGGTGGAGAGCGAGGGAGATCTTGATCAAGATACCATCAACTGCCCCACAATGCACAAGCAGGAGAGAACGTGGAAGAAGTGGTCAGAGGCGGAATCGCAGCAGATTATCGATTGAAGAGCGACCAGATCGAGTTTGCGAGGGAGGGTTCGTCGCTGCCCTTCTTTGGACGATTGGAGATTCTGATCAATTTGGGATTGAACTGTCGTGCAGGCTTCGTCAGCATCGTCGAAATCAACAAGAACAATCTCACAACTCCCGACGATTTGGACGAGAGAGGTCACATGACAGAAACTTCGGAGACTTCCAAAGAATCAATCATTCCATCGGATCTTGGCGCATCTCCTCCGAAAGAGAACATACCAGTTGCCTCCCTCGACGACAAACTGAGAGAAGCAAGAAGCGACATTCTGGGTGTTGTGACTGAGAGCGTGGGTGAGTTTTGTTTGAGGCTCTGCGAAGTGATCTCTCTTCGGAGATTCCATGCGATGCGGGTTCCTGACCTGACCCTGTGCGGACGAGATCCAAATGGAGGAAAGGAGGAAGTGGTGATTGTGGAAGTGAAAGGGCCAAGAGACAAGCTTTCTGGAGAGCAGATTGCTTGGATCACTCTTCAGTGATCTCCGATTAATGGCCATCTCACTCCGAGATGAAGAAATATTGAGTTAATTATCCATGAATTGTTACAATATCAAGCAATAATGTTTGTATAATGATAAAAATGGTAGTTTAATTGATAGCTTCGATCAACCCCTTGTTACTCCTTTAATTGTTGACAATTCATCAAGCACGAATGATAAATCCGACTCAAGCGGAGATTAGTCCGGCTCAATCCTCACTGGAGGATATACGACCTCACATCAATAGTATCTTCGACCTTCGACAGGAATTTGGAAATGCGCTGTTGGCGCTCCAAAACGAGGATCACGATGCGCTACAAAGATACAGCACGTTTATCGTCCCTCCAGGGCGGAGCTACTACTTGGACCTTTTGTTTCATATCGCTCGCCTGATGTCAGTGCATATCGATAAAATTGTAGGGCAAACTCCGGAGAATGGTTAAACCTCTCGCCGGACGAGACAACATGGAACCCAGTGGGCGGTCAGCAATGCTACATGCGCTCGGACAGCCCTTCTTCTCGGTCGATCTCTCCGATGCCAGGGGAGGGCCGACGGATCACTCCGGCGCCTTTCCGGAATTTGAGGCACCATCAAAGGATCAACTGGGCGGAGCCTCTGGTGGCGGAGGCAGAAACCCCAACAAGTCGTTCAATGGCCAATGAAAGTCGAAATATACATACTGAGCCGGAGGCAGCAGAGTACGAAGATTTTGTTTTGCAGGGCCTGAAGGAAATGATAGCGAAGCTACCAACATACAAATGGGATCCAGACGATGAAAATGAAATAAAAGACAGGATGGCAGAGATTGGTGACTCTTTCAAGATGTACCGGACGCGATCAAACTGAACATGGGCCGGAGGCCAAATCAACTGGATTTTACTCAGTAGCATCGAAAAGGAGGCATACCGTCTGGTGAAGCTCGGTGCAGGCTCTTTACTGCACCACACAATTTGGAAAAGACCAGGATCCTTGAGCTTGTGACTCGCAAGGGCTTGAAATTGTTAAGCGCACATATGACGCCCGTCTAACCCACGTGATGAGACTCGATGTCATCCCAATGCAGGACAGCGCCAGGCAAGAGTCAATGATGCTGCAGCAAGAATACATCGATCAGTTACCCTGAGCAATGTGCAAACACACCCTGAACAGTGTGTGCTGGACAAAAGTGCGTCAGCACAACATTCACACTTTCTTGATTCCAAAAAGGGTCCAAAAAGTTACTCCGATTATTGAAACTTTAGAGACTTTTCCCCGTGATCTTTAACTGAAAATTTCTATTTCGATATATAGAATGTCATTTTGTCAGTTTATCTCTTCATCCCCAACTATTCATCGGATCCGTTCCTATCATCAATTCCTCCATCGTCGTGAAAAGAGACAAGGTTAACAAACTGTTGGACATTGTTTTCATGTGATATCTTCTGATTTGTGAATTTGAGATTTGTTTCACTCGATTGAGCCTAGTTATTCATGGATTAGATCATCCTCCAGACTCTGTGCTGAATTTCAGAAATGATGGGCCCAAAGTGCACAAGATCGAACAACATGCACAAACCACCACAAACACAACATCCAACACAATGACTTCTGAAAAGATTAATCAAAAGCTAGGGTGTTTTCTTCTCTCTCATCCTTCTTCTCCTTTTTGCTCTATATCTCATCTCTCACTCATAGATTGTGACCGTAACGGGGAACATTGTTGTGTCGGAATGGTATGTCCCCTCTCGTTTACCTCTTTTATGGACTGTCCACTGATTTAGAACATCATTAAAGATGGATGGAATCTGGAATGAGTTGGATCAGTCTGCCAGACACGATCGGTAAATCAAATGCTGAAATGATCTCACCGTACGTCGCCCTCTCTTTCTCTCCTCTTATTGTTTTTTCGAAGTTAGGACTTAATTATTGATAGATTGAAAAAGCAAAGTGAATGATCATTCTGGCCGTCACGATCGGGCAGGGTCATGCTGAAGAGCGCACACCGTATGCTTCCTCTCTGTTTACATCTCCATTTATTGTTTCTTCTATTTTTAAGACCTAATTACCAGTCGATACGGAGTAAAAAGACTTGATCTAACCTGTTGTCCT
>JARBJD010000666.1:0-25231 GCA_033064195.1 Blattamonas nauphoetae | reverse complement strand
GGGAGGTTGGCTGGGTGGTGGGTGGTGGAGATGGGGGAGGTTGGCTGAGTGGTGGGTGAGTGGAGATGGGGAGGTTGGCTGAGTGGTGGGGAGCGGAGATGAGTGCTAGGTTGGTGGCTGGAGGAGGGAGCCGAGTGTTGAGTTGGTGCTGGGTGGAATGCACACCATCGCTAGTGGACCTGGAAGAGAAAGAAGTCACGAAGAAGGATTGAGACATATCGTTTTTCTTACCACAACTGAAGTGAACTTGATGCTATGATCCAAAAGTCTAGTGGAGGAATTGAGTGAATGACAGACAACCTACAAGAGGAGAAGACAAAAACGAGAATGATTGTTGATGAAAGAGAAGAAATTTGTGAAATATAAACGGAATTGTTCTAATAAAGAAATCAGTAATGAAAATATGTCTTTCAGTGTTGTCTCACTCATTCCAAGTCCTGCTGTGAACCTAGTACCGGACACAAGGCCGTAAATGGTACTAGGCTAGCCCTGTTCGGCCAAAGGCCTGGCAGGATAAGCCAGGTATGGAATGAGCGAGGTGGTAGGGGGTTTAATTGTAATAAAATGGCGAGGTGAAAAATGAATTAGAATCAAAGAATAGGAGAGCTTGGAGGTGAATATAGAATTGGAGAAGTTGGAGGATTGGATGAACAAGAGAATGAGAAGAATGAATAAGTGAAGAAGGAGAAGAATGAATAAGTGAAGAAGGAGAAGAATGAATAAGTGAAGAAGGGAAGAATGAATAAGTGAAGAAGGAAGAATGAATAAGTGAAGAAGGAGAAGAATGAATAAGTGAAGAAGGGAAGAATGAATAAGTGAAGAAGGAGAAGAGTGAATAAGTGAAGAAGGGGAAGAATGAATAAGTGAAGAAGGAGAAGAATGAAGAGTATGAGAATTAGGAGTTGAAGAAGAAACATTTGAAAGATATGAATAACGAAAGATGTAAGAGACTGAAGACCCAACTCACCTCATTCTCATCCCGTCTCTCAACTTCCTCCTTCTCAAACACCTTCCTCTCCTTTTGTCCTCTCCCTCTTCTCTGAAAAACGCAATAAGAAGTCAAATGAAGACGCGTTCACACAAACAGGGCCCCGGTCAAGGAGGTATCTGATCGGAAAAATCCAAGGTATTCCTTCAGACCAGTGATTATGACCCGAAAATATGAGTGACTGTCTGGGAAGACAGTATGTCTAAAGTGAAGAAAAGATGAACTATCAAAAAGAGACACACCGGTGGAAGGAATGAACGGAATTTCCGTCATTCCCATTCAATTGAGTGAGATGTGAAGTGAAAAATCAATAAGGTCATCCGAGGAGCGGATTGGTTCAGTGAGGTGATGTGAAACAAAATTTGAAAGGACTCCGAATTCGGAGTCGCAGCAGTTTTCCCATGCTGCTCTGAAAAGAAACAGTACTGAATTTTCTTCCCTGAAAACAAGGGATTTTGAGAAGACAGAAAGTAACCGAGAACATACTGGTTCCTAAAATGCGGACCAGTATCAGTAAATACAGTGATGTGTTTCTTGGAAGTGTATGAATCAAGAGAAAATAAATCGGCAAGACATTCTTGAACAAAACGGTGATCATGAGAAAGAACAGGGAAATAAAGTTGTGATATGTTTTTGATAACAGAATTCTGTGAGGTGAAACAAGTAATGCAGAGATGAGAAACTGAAGTTTTTAGATAAAAATCGTGTCCGACTTGGTCATTGGAAAGAGGTAATGACCAATTTTCTTTAAAGTCCATGACGATGACCAATGTGTCATCGTCTATGGTTGAAATGGATGAATTGTAATAATTTCTTTGTGTTTCGGCTATTTTTTTGTGTTTTTCTATTGTTTTTAGTTCATTTTGTTCTTTTTCTGTGAGTTTTTTGTTTTGTGCTTTTAATGTTTCTTCTTTTTTTTGTAAATATTTCCCTCGTTCACAAAGGGAACAGAGGTCGGTTCTTTTTGTTGCTTTTTTCAGGAATTTTGTTTGTTTGCAGAAAGTAGAGTAAGAGATTTTGGTTTTTCCTTCCTCAACTAGCTGACGGTGAAGCTCCTTTTTCGTTGTTTCAAGGAGCCTTGTTTCGATGTGGTGTGTTTCGGTTGCTATTGTTTCGAGGGAGTTGTCCGGTGTTGATGGACTATCCGACCTGCTGAGGAGGAAAAGCAGGTCATCGTCGTCCAGAGTGTCAACTACTGGCTTTTCTAATAGTGTAAAGAGAATTGGGTGAAAAGGAGTGTGAGTATACGTTTCTTAACCCTCTTCTGTGGTTTTCTTTTCTGGTTTTCGCAGCTTGGTGACGTTTTATCTTCTATTGCTTTCATCAGTTCAGTGTCTTCGAGGATGTTTATTTTCTGTGAGAATGATTGAAAAATGGAAAAGTAACCTGTTTTGAGGCTGGTCGACGTCGAGTGGGATTTCGAGGTCTCCCACCGATTCTGTCGAATCGGGAGCGGGCATAGTTATATGCCCCCTCCTCGACGTCGAAACCAACAGCCTGTGTCTCGCCAAGTGAGAGTACTTGGGAGACACACTGCATCAATTTCACCTTGTCGTCTTTGCACCTCATTTCACGATGTAAATGAGTTAAAGACGAAATAAGTGAAGTGAATTTATCTAAAGAGAGAAAGAATGAGAGAAAAGAAAGCCAAACTATTGTAATGAGCAAGGACAATCTCCTTGATTGGTATGAGTTCATGACGACTATCCAGAGCTTTGATGAGAGGTGCTGCTGGATAGTCGCGATGTTGTTTGACGAGAAGGTCGTAAATCTCCTTCCCGTGCGTGCTGATGGTTGATTTGGGTTTTTTATAATAAGCTTCCATGATAGAGAGAAGATATGATGGGAATCTGAATTATCTACAAAGATGCAAAAAAAGTGTTGGGAGATTTTGGAGAGGGGACAGCAATTGTCTGAGACGACCCACAAGTCGTTCATGGTCGAGTGTTCGACGTCTTGCTCCCCTAACCCATCCAATATCGACCTCTCCTCTCCCCCCAAATCATCCACAATTGACAGCACCTTCTCCTCCACCCATCGCTAATTCACCTCCTCCCTCCCTCCACCCATCGCTAATTCACCTCCTCCCTCCCTCCACCCATCGCTAATTCACCTCCTCCCTCCCTCCACCCATCACAAATTCACCTCCTCCCTCCCTCCACCCATCGCTAATTCACCTCCTCCCTCCCTCCACCCATCACAAATTCACCTCCTCCCTCCCTCCACCCATCGCTAATTCACCTCCTCCCTCCCTCCACCCATCGCTAATTCACCTCCTTCCTCCCTCCACCCATCCCAATCATCTCCGACAATCATAGCTCTCTCCCGAAGAGACGTTATAAACACACAAAGTTGATATCGTTTCAAATCTGTGATGTTCAAATCAAAGGGTCTCCGCCAATGATGAGGAAGGCCATTCAAGACTAACAAATCTCCTCCCTGAATCACACAGTTCAATACAAAGCAACAACTGTGACCGCAATCACGAATGGGGACATCCACACCCTTCCCCAACAATAATCGATCTCAAATGGTCAGTCTGCCTCTCTAACCACAGTTTCGTCTCCACCACAAACTCATTCACCTTCAATTGAACATATTGTTCCATCTTCGTCTCCTGGGATCAGTTCCCCGATGGCTCAGTCGTGTTCGCCCACAATTTCCCAAGCCGGCCTTGATATTCCCCCTGAACAAACCATTATTGAAACACATGCTGAAGATGTTCCATTCGAGATAGTCAACTTTGATGATTCTGATCTAGGTCACGTTCAACCACCCAACGATCTCAATACCATTCAACAACAACTACAACCCTTCCAAATTGAGTTCAGTTATGTCTCTGCCTCTAATATCTTCTCTATACCTCCAATTATCTCCCTCTTTCGGCTGTTCAATCCTTACTCTTCGCTCCAGGACCCAACGTCGTTTGCTTCGTCTCATCCTCCTCAATTCCCCTTTCATGTTCATCATCACGGTCTTCACCAAAATAATATCATACCCATCCCTCTTCTCTCCTCAACCATTTCTCTAAACCACCGCCAGCCAAGATCTATGGTGACCGAGACATCACTGCCACAGAATGTGCTATCAGCATTGTCTGAACTACAAGACGAGTTGGTTGTTTGGTATGCCATTTTCACCGACATCAAGACAATTCATAAGTTCATTTTAAGAGAGAAATCGACTCTCACTGACTCGTACAGGGGAATCGTGCATTTCCTTGAAAATGCCTTCTTGTAGTGATTGCGTTGAATGACATTGACAACGATGTTGGAATGTCTTTATTTTGATATATTTAACTTGTTCTGTTAACAGCCAAGGCTTTCTGCTTTCATTCCTCTCTTTTCTGCCCTCCCCAAACGATTATGTCCTTCTTGTTTATTATTTCTGGTATTTCAGTGTTTTTTTCCAGACAGGAAATAAATATTGAGTTGCTAATAGTTGAGGTGAGGAAGAATCAACTCTTATCAGAAAAACGTGAACAAACGAACAATCACTGTAACAGCAGATAGTATTGTGAGTATTTTATCCCTCAAAAATCACATACACAATCATTCTCTCCTCATCATTCTCCTTTTCCACGTAAACAAACCAAACGGGACATTCTGGGAGAGAAGAGAAAGTCTGGAAGGAAAACAAGCAGGAAGGATCAATGTGCAGGGGTAGAAGATACAAACCGTTGTTTTTTGGTTACATCTTTGTGTTTCTCGACGATATCGACATTCTACCTCACTCCACTTTGGGTTCCTTCCTGTGAAATCTTTGTTCAATCACCGTTTCTTCCAGGTCTTCGCATGTCTGATATTGCCATATGACCACGTTGGTTGATACGGTAGAGTCGAGTGTGTTCGGATTCGAGGTTGTGAGTGAGGATCGATTCTCGCTCCACATGCTCTTCTGAATTGGACAGGAAGATGTGTGGGTGGAAGGATCAACTGTTAGTGGAAGATCATTTTGGTTATGGGGACGAGATGAGGGAGAGACGAGCGAGGAGGGCTTCTGATTCGTTGGAGAGAGGTGGGATTGGGAAGGACGAGGGCGTGGCTGGACAGCAGGTGTATGTGTCGTTGGAGAAGCACATTGGGTCGATCTTATTCCAACTGAGCACGTCCGAGAAGCGAATGTCTGCGTGGGAGCCATTGTGGATGGATCTGTCCCCTGAGATCTTCCTCTCAGTTAACAACATGACGATTCATGATATCACTTACATTTTCCTGGACCTTCTCGAAGTGTGATAGTCTTCCATCATCACTGGCTGAATGAGTTCTTTCGTATCAAGAATTGGACTTCTCTGTCTTGTTTGTCCTCCTTCACGATATATCGCACACACTGGTTCGTCACTGAATTGATTCGTGAGTCGTCGTCCCCATCAACAAGCCAGGCAGAAAGCCTTTATCAATTTCGAACAGATACCCCATCGTTGAATTCGAACCAAGCAAAATTACTCACATCCCTTCTTACGACAAGTATACCCTCCAAGAAGCTCTGACTCTCTCGCTCACCGGTCTTCCCTCTTCTTCCAGCGAAGTTTCCTCGCTTGATCTGATCACCCAGTTTCCATATATCAACTGCTACCTTTGTCTGAACTCGGGGAAACATCGAGCAAGTGATATGGATGTCGAAAATGAATAGGTGCCAACACTTCTATTTTCGTCTATCCCCCTCCAGCAACTCCGTGTACATACATACCATTTGGTCGTCACAAGTCATCAGCAGGTTCTCTCTTTCTTCTCCAACTCGGGTTTACTCACCCTCCGCTTCCTTCGAATGACCCTCCATTCCTCCAACACATTCTTGACTCCATTCTTTCCTCAAATAATCGGCCAAACACGACACTTCCCTCCTTTTCGGGATTGGACTCTCATCCACCTCTTTCTTTGCAAGACCAATGCAACCCTTCGTCATTCCTCCCGCATGCTCTCCTCGACCACTCCTCATTCGCCTCAACAAATCTGTTCTTCCTCCTCATCGCCACTTTTCTGATGCACCGTCTGTCAGACCACACTCTGAACTCTTCCCTTCTTGAGTTGATCCTGACCTCCCTTCCACAGAATCACACTTCTGAGGAATTACATCAACGCGAAGATCCCGGTAGCTGACGCGCATTTCATTCCGTTCTGCATCTTCCCATCGATCTCCCCAAAAAACCAGTTTCTCGACCCAGACCTGCTGTGTTCATACAACAGCACTGGGATGGACGCCTCTTCACAGCTTCAGCTGAGACATGCGAAAGTTGCGAAGGCTGGGTTCTTGTTCACAAAGAGTCGAGCCCTCTCTCTCCACCCATTCTTCCAATGAAGCTCTTCACGTTGAGCGCGGACAACTTTATTGTCAACCACACAGTCAGAAGATACTCGACGAAGCAGACGGGACAACCGCCAGTTTACCACACGATCTTGACTCGGGAGGATCTCGTCCGATATATTCGGATGTTGAAAAATGTGTTTATTACAAGTTTGTGGGACCTGGATCATCGTGTGGATGGCTATTTTTCAGAATAAGCCGGTTTGTTCAACTGTAGTTTATCAGACTTGTTGCACCATTTCCATCGCGCAGTGACTCGCGGACGAGCACGTCAATTACTGGAATTCAGGTCAACATCACCCGAAATACAATCAAAACAAGAAAAACCGAATGGCTATCACGAATATCACTATAGTAAGGAACAAGGCACGTCGATGAACGTCTCCATCATTTCTCACGATTCTCCCAACAATACGTCTCTCTCGACGACAGAGTCCCTCCCCACCCCACCTCAACCAGTTTCATCTGTCTCTCCGACCAAACAATCACAACCATCCCCATCTCTTTCAGATCTCGTCTACCTGCTGAATCTCCAGCGCCAGATCCACCCATTGTCCCGTCTCTTTCCCCTCTCCAGTATCTGTTCATCCACCCACGCATTCGGGACACCCCCTCTTCTTTCAGAACCAAACGGACCTCCTCCAAAACTCGATCTCTTCGTCGCTCTTTGTTGTCCCCCTCCAAGAGAAACGGTGGCGATATTCCTGCCAACCCGCTGATTTCGCCGCAGATTCAGCACTTCGTGAGGCTGACGAACACGCTGTCGCTCTCGTCGCTGCGGTCGCTGTCTTATCTGAACCAGAGCAGATTCTGGTCAACACCGAAGAACTCGTCAAAAACTGGAAACAGTCGACACGCGATCGGGCTGACCAGACACCGACCACGCCTGGCAACCGCGACTCGTCTGCATCTCCACCCGCTGGCAGCACGACTCCTTCGCCGCACTCCCCGCAGCGAGTCTCTGGACGAGCAGGACTCGTTCGTTGCGAAGAGTGTCGATGGGAAGGGAGGAAGGACTTCGATCCAGCTCTTCCCTTTGATGCCTCACTCCTCTCCACACGCACCACGTTCGCAATCAACTACACAAAAGATCATGTTTTTCTGATGGACATGCGAGGAAATCTGAACCCCAATCCTCGCCTCGTCATTGGTTCGTCCAATAGCTCGTATGACAAAGCCACCACTCTTCCCGACAGCGAACACCAGATCATCACTCATCATTCTGTGAGCACAGATGATTCGAACTCCGAATTCACATCGCTGGATGGATCCTCGCGAACTCGGACATTTCAAGCAGCTGATTCAATTGCCTTCATTCAAGTCTCCAACTGCCAGTTCTCCGATCAGACATTTTCTGGGAGCGGTGTTGTTTTTAGTAATAGTGGAACGTTTCACGTCCTCCGTGCCTTCGACTCGCTTTTCGAAAACAACAAGGCAGGGACGAAGGGAGGGTGCATCTCAACGCATTATTCCGACCACACTTCCACCGATGCATCTTTCGGAAGAACACAGCCGCTGAAAGAGGCGGCACACACAACTTCAATCAGCCAGACCTGATTTTCTTTGAAGACTCACATTTCGACGAGAACACGACGCTGGTGTATTGGGACAATGCGAAGGACTTCGCCTTTAATCTGTGTCATCCAGAAGCGATTGATGTATTCTCCAAACATCTCCAACAGCCCTGTCGACACGATCATTCTCATCAGTTTCTTCTTTTCTGCTGAACTCACTCCTCCAATCACTGTGAGCAACAACGTCCACACAGAAATGAAAATCGACTCGATTGTCCTCCACTTATCGTCGAACGTCCCAAGCAGCGAGCGCAGAATCCGAGCCAGCGACATCAGAACCTCATCAGTGAACAGCACCGAGTGATGATAGAAACGAAGCGAGGGACTTCAGGCAAAGCGGCTGATGCTGCGAGTGGTGGATGTGATGATGGGGAAGAGAGGGCTGAGCAGCGACGGGATCTTCAATTTGGACAGCTCGTTCAGTTCGCGCTCTCCAACTTCATTCCCACAAACCACATCGTCCACCACCTCCCCCAACACCACAATCCAATCCACACTTTCCACCAATTTAGTTCTGTGCCGTCGCATGTGGAGATATTCTACGAAGTGGTCAAGTCCAACAACGAGAGAATCGCAAAGTCGCATACCTCCTCTCTTCCGATGCCACATCTGCCAGCACACATCCATCGACGGCGACAACAGACGCTACGACAACAGCAAAGGCAGAGCCGTGCCCAGAATCGCTGGTTCGAAGGTTTTCGGTGAATTTTGTGAATCAGAATCAACACAATCGCAGTCATCGACACTTCCACACTCAGACTCAGCGGGAACGCCCGCCCCTCAGCCCCTACCAACCCTTCTCCACTCCGCCCTGTCTCCACCCACGGCGACAGAAGGAAGTACCGGATCTTCGGCCCGATCTGGCGAGGCTCGTGCTCAGGTGCGAATGTGGGCACCAGATTTGCGAGAGGGTGTGGGATGAACGACGACAGCGTCAGATGAAGCGACTGAATCAGATCGTTCAGCTTCACCAGCGACAGATGAACAAACCAGCAGAGTGTTTGGAGAAGCGTCCCAAACTCAATCCGAAAAATCGTAGCTCCTCCTTCCGAAAGAACAACATTCGTCTGGAACAGCCTGTCCCAATCCAATCGACAAGCAGTGCGGCTGCGTGCGGGGGGTTCGGAAGTTAGCGAGGAAGGGCGGGTGTGGCGAGTGGGGGCGACAGAGCGGTCAGCTTCGAAGAACGTGCGCAGTGAAGTCACCAGCTGATTCGCCAGCAAAATGAACTCCGTGCAGATCGAGTCGGTGTGCAACAGTTTCGACAGCTCCGACTGTTTGTCTCCGTCCAACGCCAACACAAAGTGAAACAGCTCCAACGCACACATCGCACGCAGGCCTTCCTCCACAACCCACTCCTCCACCAACTCCGACAGAGGCTGCGAAACATGAAGCGACGCGTCTTGCTCGATCGACGAAGCGAAACTGTTCAGTGCCGTCTGCAGTTCAGACCAGAACAGCAGTGGCGTACAGACGGCTCAGCGAGTGCAGAGCAGGGAATACCAGCGACGGCATGTTCGGCGAGAAGAGAGCGAGCGACGAGTGGAAGAATGACAGCATCGATCGGAAAGAGGACAGAAACGGCAGAACCAGCTCGTCAAACAGCGACACCACGTTCGGCGGTGGAGAAGGGGACAGCAGACCAAACGACAACAGCAGAGGCAATCCAAAGTTCCCAAATTCCTGTTTTTCTGTGCCATCCACCGACGGACCGCGGAGAGCGGCCAGAACAGCGTCCAATGCAGTTTCGAGAGACGCGCAGAGGCGACAGCTTTTCGATAATTGCTCCGGCAACATGCGTGCTTCCAAAAACAACGGCGAGGGCACATAAGCACTCCAGGCGCCGAAGAACACATATTCATCTTTAATCCATTTCACTGTATTGGTTCCATGAACCATTTTTTACTGAAACTGTGCACATAGTTCCAGAATACGTTGTCTTTTGCATCATTGAAACGGATTGATTTGAAATGACGAAGTAGATGAACAATCGACACTCACATGGATTTGCGTGGAGTTGGTCGTGATCAAACCAACCACCACATCTTCGTCCGAATGTACCGAATGAACAGACTGGGTGAGGTGCAGGTGGACAGCGATCAGGATCTGAGTGTGCGGGTGAGTCTTGCTACTCCAGATTCCGTTGATCAGATTATCAAAGCCGAGCCGAAAGGAAACGGTGCTTATCTTGTGGAAGTTCTGCTTCCTGCTGACTATAAAGGCAGTTGTGATATTTATGCATGCTGTGATGGGAAGGAACGGTTAAGTATAGGCGCAGATCCGATTTTCGCTACGCGCAGATCTAAAAATTTGGATACGCGCAGATCCAAATGGATACACGCAGATCTAAACTTTTGTTGTTTCTGTTTGAATTTATGGCTGATTGTTGTCTCAGAAAACTTCAATATGGACTGATTTACTCTCAAACATCTTTCAGAATAACAAATCGATCGAAAAAAGTTGATTAATTATGCAAGGTGATTCCAAAAAAGTGACTGTCGTGAATTGCTGTTTAAAGAGACTGCACTGGATGAAATCTTGAAAATTCTGGTTGTGATCCATGATAATGCTAATATACCCGACTACGGTGACAAAGACCAAGGGTTATGGAGTGTGTTGGCCTTCGGCATTGGAGGCGTTCAATTTGACAACATGGCGGCTTCTATGGTATTAAAAAGATCAAAAAGAATGTAGTAGTGGATTGAATTGTTGCTGTGTTAATTTGGAGGGGAGAAAGGGGGTTGAGCGACGAGGTGGTTGTGGTTGCATAGTTTGAGAAAGAATACGTAGAGCGAAAGGACGCCTATCATGATTGATTGAACATAGATGAACCAAAATTGTCATTATCTGGTCGTTTACAGTTGGACGAGTTATCACCCTCCTCGCTCCACATTGGCGAACGGCGACGACCTTTGCACGTCTTCGCTCCGCTTCTCTTTCTCCCGCTCGACCTTCCCTTTCGACGACCCAATTTTCGGAGGTGTGTGTGTTGCTTGTAGGCTGCCCTCCTTCGAAGTAGCTGCGACCTTCTTTGGAGTAGCCTGAGCGGGCTGAAGACGAACGAGCTGGTGCTTTCTTTGCTGAGGATGGGCGTTGTGGCGATTTGGGGCGACGAGAATCACAACATCTTCCTCGTCGCCGACCGAGTGACTCCGATTCTGTTTCTTCTTCTTCCCAATCAGCTTTTGGAACGCCTTCCTCTCCGCGTCTCGCTTCTCCCTCTCCTTCATCTGCGCCTCCTTCACCACCTTCCGCCGCTCGGCCTCCTCATCGTCCTTCATCTCTAGCTCGATCCTCCGCTTCTCTTCCTCCAGCGCTTTCTCCTCTTTCGACTTCCCTCTCGTCAGCCACGGTTTGTCGCCTGCCTGTGCCTTCTTCTCTACCTCGAGCTGTTGCAGTTTCTCTTCGTATTCCCGCTGTTTCTTGTCGTCCACTTAATTTTTTGTTGTGCAGCTGGTTTCGTCTCTTTCGACTGTTGGAATGACACGCCGGTCGGTGTCCTCGGTCGGGCTGAGCGTGGCTGAGACGGAGCTGGCGAGGCTGCTCGTTGAAGCATTCCCTGCAACTCCCCAAATTGGTCTTCCAATTTCTGCATTTTCTGTTTGTCGGTGCTTTTGGGGCGATCGGACAGAGGTGAGCCGGTCTTTGGTCGATCGGCGACTGTGGGAGTGACACGCCTGGCTGAGAGTGACCTTCTCTCTGCACTCTTCGGTGGAGCCTGTTTGGGTGCAGGAGCAGCTGAACTTGGTCAAGGAGCTGATGTTGGGCGTGGAGAGACTCTTCTTCTTCTGGACTGAGATGGGTTCGTACGAACGAGGGTCTGGCTGGGAATATTGTGACGGGGGAAGCGAAGGGGGAGCATTGCTTCCATCCATTTTGGCATCAATTGCCATTTTGTTCCGTCGGGCCTGTTCCTGTTGATTAAAAAAGTTGCGACGAGCTTCTTCACGAATCATGCGTTCTCGATCCTCTCTGGCTTTCATTTCCCTCATCTTTTGCTCTCTCGCTTCAGCAGCTCGAGATTCAGCTTCTCTTCGCCTTTGCTCCATCTCTGCCGCCTGTCGCCTGCGTTCGGCCTCCTTGGCCGCTTCTTGCCTTCTTAATTGCTCCATACGCTGTCCTTGAGCCTCTGCAGCGGCAGCATACGCGGCTTGCTGCTTCTTTACCAACTCTTCCGCCCTCTGCCGTTCCTTTTCGAGTGCTTGTTGTCTTAAGATCTCTCTTTGTCTGGCTTTGGCTTCTTCCACTCTGTGTTCGGCCTCCATTCGCTCTTTTGACTGAACATTGTTCTGTGCTTGAGGAGTGGATGCTCGTGGAACTGGTGAATGGGCTCGATTTGGTGGTTGTGTCGGTTTCACAGCCTGTTGTTGTGGAGGCAGATAATTAAGCGAAAATATCGTTCATCCAAACAGTCTCCGGTACTGGTATTTCATTTTCACGGAAATGACTCACCAAACGCCAACATCAGAACGAAATTTTGACGAGTGGCCTCAGAAGTAGCAGGATCGCGATGGATCAGGAAAGTTGTCAAATTTACATAAAGTTGCTGATCATCTGGATCACTTGTTGATCATTCAAGACAGATATCACCCAAGTTACGTTGAGGAGGATCCTGATGAGGATCGAGATGGTTTCGAGAGAAGAGGAGGAGTAGGATGAAGAGAAAGATGCAGATCCTGCGAGAACAGAGGAATGAAAGAGCAAAGAGTTGAGGTACGTGAATATTTTAAGAATAAGAGCAGAAAATGAAGAGGAAAAGGTGGGCAATCAAATGGATACACAGAACAGCCTAACGTGTGATCCATGTGCAAGAAAAGGGAAAAATATGGTCAGTGTGGGAAAATGACATACCAAGCTAAGTAATATTGGACTCTGATTTGGAGTTGAAACATCAATCGAGAGACGGGTGATGGTAAGATCAACATTCTCGTTTGACGACATTACAAAATTAGATTTATGAAAAGTATGTGAGAGTAAAAATGAATTGTGAGCATTCAGAGTGAAATAACATGAATAGGATATGGTAAGCACAAAACAATCAACGATCCTTTTGGATCTGCGTGTATCCATTTGGATCTGCGCGTATCCCTTTTTTTAGATCTGCGTGTAGCGAAAATCGGATCTGCGCCTATACTTAACCGGAAGGAACTTGGCATTCATCGAAGTCTGTATTTATCGTCTTAATGTCAGCCAATGTTCTGGTTTTCCTCTGTTGCCAAGGGACAGGGTTCTGATCGGTCAAACAAATACCGAAGAACTGGCATCAATTGATCTCTGGTTTTTTTGGCCAAAAATGATATCGGCCTGATGACCGGAAAACCTTGCCAGAAGAAACAATTTTGATGGGGATCTCCTTTTTTTACTATTTTGACATCTTGTCTTTTGAATCAATCTCCATTTCCACAGATCTCTTCGCCTTGGTTTCCTTCATAAAACATTCTTCTCATTCTTCCATTTTCTCTCAAGTTCCCTCGCCTCCTCTTTTTCGTTGGCTCAATCGCTTGCTGGATATTCCTCGTTTGCCTTTCCTGTTAAAGTCAGCATTTTCATTCCTCTTACAGATTTTCCGCGGACTTGACGCAAAACGTAAGGACTACGTTGGACGAACCAAAGAACACAAGCTTTCCGACGCCCCGAACTACTCCATGTTCGAATTGTCGTGCGGAAGAAAGTCTGTTCGAAAGTACGATCCAGCTAAGCCAGTGGAGGAATCTGTCATCGCATCTTTGAAAGCGTGGTGCAAGACAGACGAGAATCTTGTCGGGCCATTCGGATCAAAAATTCGCATTGAAATTGTGGAGAGCAAAGAAATGGTGAACGGGAAAGTGGGAACGTACGGAATGATCTCGGGGGCGAATGTTTTCGCGGTTGTTGTGAAGGATGAGAAGACCAAAAACGAAGATGTTGGGTATGTGTTCGAGCACCTTATTCTCCATTGCACGAAACTTGGTCTTGGAACATGCTGGATGGCAGGCACATTTGACGGGAAATCTCTCAAGAAACAACTGGTTCTGAACGAGAAGGAGAGTGTATTCATGGTCAGCCCAATCGGATACGAAG
This sequence comes from Blattamonas nauphoetae, assembly GCA_033064195.1. Classification (NCBI taxonomy): domain Eukaryota; phylum Preaxostyla; order Oxymonadida; genus Blattamonas; species Blattamonas nauphoetae. The sequence goes on along the minus strand of JARBJD010000666.1, from coordinate 11,305 downwards.
CAGAGGGGGTGTGTTATGTTCTCTTCTAATGTTTTGAAGGCAAGCAAAACCTTCGTGGCTGTGCTGGCCTCTCGCGTGACGGGATCGAAACTCAGAATTCCATTTTCGAAGTTCTGCTTGCGTGGATCGATCAATTCCACAGATGGAGTGAATGCATACACTGACGTGCGTATGTTCTCATATTGTTGTGTAATTCTTCAGCTGTGATTGGAGAAGCTTTGGAGGCTGCTCATTGGGCGCCATCGAGTGCCGGAAAACAACCAACACGGGCTGTGATCAAGGAAGAGGGCGGAAAATGGGTGGTGCAGTTTTACGAGGCGAAGGATGTGCTCCACAACAACGGAGTGGACAGTGGAATTTCGATCGGAAATTTCGATTTGACGTTGAAGGAGAAGGGTATCACAGGTAAGATCACGATTGAATCTGGAGTTGATCAAAATGACTTGTACAACTATACAGGAACATGGAGACAGGATTAATTGACCGATAGTTTTGAGTTTTGTGTTGGTTCCATCATTCGCTTCATTCTCTACTCAGTCAGCCATTTCGATTTCAAAAAATTGCATGGCCGAAAGATGAACTGAAAGTTGTGATGTGCGCTGTGAGGTGAGAGTGGGGAAATAAAAAAGTACAGAATCAAAAGAACGGAAGACAAAAGACAGAATTTGGAACAACTGAAATAACATCTGCCGACTTCATCTCAAAGGAAACAGATGTTGCTGAACAATCGAGTCCGAGCACGAGCGATCACGAAACTCGAACACGACTGATTCAGAATGAAGAGAGGGTGGAGAGACATTGGAACCTCACCATCCCAAACGACCAAATGAAAATCAATCAATCCCTGTTCGCAGTTGGAATGTGCAGGTCAGAGTGACATGACGAGTCGGAAGTAGTCGACAAAGAAAGAAGTCGTTGACGTGAAAGGAAGATCGACGACCTACACTCGTGGAAGTGATTGGAGAGAAAGAAGACAGTGTGGATGTGAATAGCAATCTGAACTGACTGGTCTGGCCTCGATTGCGAGAAACCCACAAACTCCATTTGGCGAAGGACGGAGTGGCGGATCATTCGACGGCGAGGTTGGGTTGGGTGAAGTGGCACTCTCCTCTCGATCTCGCTGTGAGAGAGATTCAAGTGATGATTTGGTGGCTGAGTGTGAAGTGAATTGTGTCCAGTGTTCGAGATTGTGTGGTGAGTGTGTGAGTGTTCCTCGTTGACGAGGAGTGAGTGGGTGGGAGTGAAGTGAATGTTGAGCAGTTACGCGAGTCTCAGCTGAATGTGAAGTGAAGATCATTTGGTTCGACATGTCAGATGTGATTGTCGATGCTGAATGGGTCAGTGGTGTCCTTCCACTGCCGGTTTCGAAGGCTGAGAGCGATCTTGTTGGAGAAGGAGCGAATAAACCACTTCCAGTGTTGGTCGTTCAGACGGATCGCTCTGGAGGCATTGCTCAATCAGCTCGCGTGTTGGGGTGTGTGGGATGCTCAACAGATTCGGCCTTGTCCCCGCCACGATCTGACGTTGTGCATTCTGAGCATCGTGCTCCGCAAACGGCACAACTCCAGTCTCGATTTCCCAAAGAACAAGGCCTAAGCTAAAAACCGACGCTTTCATCCCATCCACGTTCTCTTTCTTCTCCGACACTTCCGGTGCTGCCCATCGCGCTTGTTCCTGCGCTGTTGGACCTTTCGAGAGTGTGGAGTGGTTCATCGTGGTCTGGCCTGCGTCGTTCCTTCCGTCTGTCTCGACTGTTGCAAGTGCGTCGGGGATTTCCAGTTTCGTGTCGATCATGTGTGGTTGAACGGAAGGCAATGCAGGAATCGGATCTGTCGGAGTGTTCACTTTCAACGACACTTCTCCTGCACCGCTGACGATGATGTCGTGTGGCGTGATGTGCTTAAGTTGTTGCACATTCATGTTTCTCTTCGCAATATTCAGCAGAATCCGAGTCAGTTCTCGCTTCGTCCTCATTTCGTCGATTGGTCTCTTCACCTTTCCATGAAGTCGCTCAAACAGACTCTCTCGCACACACACCATCCTCTGCTCTGTCTTCCCCCTCTCCAATCCACACATCAGCCATCACATGTTGGCCTTCTTTCCATCCTTGCTCGGCATTGGAGGCCACAGCTTCAGTCGGAGGGTGGTTCTCAGCCTCGCCAAGAGATGACTGGGAGAGCAGGCTCGTGCGAGGGAGGGTGATGAGGCTGGGGTTGATGTTGTTCATCGTTCCCTGCGAGAAGTCTTCCACCTTCTCCAGACAGTCGTCGGGTTGGATTTCGTTCAGTTCCGTCTTCGATTTCTCTTCGGCTGCTTTCTGTTTCTTGCGACGACGAAGCACCAAGAGCAGAATGAGAAGGAAGACGAAGAGCGCAATCAATCCTCCAATCACTGGAAGCAGCCATTTCATTGTTTGTGTTGCTTGCGACTTCCGAATGTCAGTGTCGCTTTTCTTCAGTTCGATCGAGGATGTGCGTTGGTTCATTCCAAACAGCAGACGAGCATGCAGTTCCAAGGCGCGATTCAATTTGATCGATGATGATGCGAGTTTCAGTTCGATCTTCGTTTCGGAGAAGAGTGTGGTGGATTCTTCAGAAAGAGGAAACCATGTCGCATTGCCCTCCACTCCTTTCTCTTTCTCAAACACTTCCAAAAATAGACCACACGGGATCAGTGTTTCTCCAACCAGAGTCAGTGCGAAAGATGTGAACTTCTTGTCTGTCTTCACTTTCGACGAAGTGTTGGAGAATGTTGGGATGAAGAAAGGAGCGTTGGCATCAACTACAGGCGAGTTGAACGAGCATTCCTCGCCAATCGACATCCATGCGGATGATCCTGCTACAGAACCATCTCCTCCATGAAGGCTCCCCACTGTCAACGAACCAGACTCACAGCGAATGTTCTGACGAGCTGATGTTGTGGAATTGGGAACAGAATTCTCGGAGAAAGTGGAGGAGTGGATGGTGAGTGAGCTGTTTGTGATTTGGATGGCTCCTTGGTTGAGTTGGGTGAAGAGGGATTGTAGCACAGAAGCTGTCGAATTGGCGATGACGAGAAGACCTGAATCCCAAGAGCAGACGGATGGAGATGGATCGTCGTTCGAAGAGGTTTCTTTCCCAGTGAAGTGGCACGAATCAATCAGGGCATCTTGTCCATCAATCAGTGAGAGAAGCGTCGAGCACGATGTGTTCTTCATTTCAATCCCTTTCAGAGTCATCGATTCTGATGTTTGGATCCGAAGAGCGGTTGAGGAGAACGAAAGCGAGGAGAGAGTCAGACCACTCACATTCACTCTTCCTCCCGAAACAACAAGAAGCGATGGATTGATCGAGCGAGACGACGAGACAGCCACATTCTCAACAATCACTTCTCCATTCTCACAAACCACAATTCCTTCAGAAGATTCCAGTGTCGATGAACTCACATCCAGTGTCAGAGCAGACAGCGAGAGTTCGTCAGGATAGACAAATACGTTGTTCACAATCTGACCTTTCCCAACCATCTCCAGTCTTCCATGCTGTTTGAATCCACAAACGAACAGAGGATCTCCATTCATCAGCAACTTGGAATTCAGCGAGACAGATCCAACAATCTCCACATTCCGCTCATTTGTCAATTGCACTCCATCCGAAATCGTTCGGCAAGGAAGTTCCAACGATCCACACAGAGGATGGTCTTCGCTCTTTTCAGTTGTCGACACCAGAATCTTCCCATTCGAGCGAGGATGGAACTCGTACAGAAGAGAATACGGGTTGAACGAGGAATCGTGAGACCAGCTTTCTGCCTCAACCATCACTCCACTCCAAACACTCGTCTTGTTGAATGATCCTTCCCAGTTCGATCCAACCAATGTTGGTGTGTTTCTTCCTTTCAGTTCAATCCATCGTGTTTCTCCATCTCCACTGCACTCGTCGAACGAGCAGTCTCTCACACTCACTTCAACTGATTCCCTCAATTCGCCCCACAACACACTTCCTTTCTTCATGTTTCCCTCAATTCTCTCAAACGTGCTGGATGACAGTTCCACACTTCCTTTCGAGTCGATCAGTGCACAGTCTGTCATTTCCAGATCAGTTGCTGACATTCCCGTCACACGAAGGATTCCTCCCTCCATAGAGATCACACTCTGAGTGAGCGGAATCGATGAGGTGATCGAGCAGGAGGTGAAGGAGAGAGTTCCACACGAAGAGACGAAGAGAGGGTTCGAAGGAGCTGTGGATGGGAAGGAGATGATCAGAGAGTCGATGGAGAGCGATGAAGCTATGCCGTTGTGGAGCTCGTTCACAAATCGACCAGTTGGTGTGAAGAGGAGAGTCGATTCCTTCGTCGATCCACAAATTGTGATGTCTCCTTCCAGCGAAACAACAATGTCCATCGAAATCGACTCCATCACTCGAATCTTCTCCAAATGCGCTCCAATCAGACGATTCACTCCCAACTCCATCGACGAGCAGAAAAGAAGGAAATGCCCACATTTCGTGAATGTCTCTCCATTCGAATCCACTTCAACGACTTCCGAAATCTCAATCAGATAAACAAGAAGAGAGCAATGAACCCCACTCACTCCATCATCTCCCCAAAGCGATTCTGCATTCGTCTCTTTTGTGAAGCTCCCTTCCCAATCACTCGTGTCAATCAGAACATCCAATCTGCTTCCCATCACAAATACATCTGTCGCTTTCTTCGATTCTTCCACTTCTTCATTCCATTCTGTCTTTGTTTCTTTTGTCGTCCGCTCAATCTCAATGTTTGTCATCGAATACGAGAATGTGTTCGTCGAGCTGTTTCGAAGTTCCATCCAGATGCAGTGAGCAATCCCTTCGCATTTGCAGTCAGAGAAAGTCGTGTTGTCAATTCTGAACTCCGACGACTCACTCACAACTCCCACAATCACTCCTCCTTTCGAGTCTGAGCTCACGATGTCTGCGAACACTGAACCATTCACAACCAAACTCCCTCCATCTTCCACTTTCACAACACTTCCACCAATCGTTCCCCCTTTCAACAAGATCATGCATCCCTCCATCTTCAGCTGTCCTGTTGAGATGGAGAAGAGATCCACGTGTTTCAGAGATGAGATCTCAATCACAACCGCGTTCAGAGTGACAGACGAACTGACTGCGAAGAATCCCGACGAGACCAACTCGGTTGATGGATCAGCGATGATGAGCTTTCTGTCATTTCCTTCGATTGTGAGAGCAGAACTGAATGATTGCGGTGTGCTTTGGGTGAGATCTGAGTCGAGTAGGATCGTTGGAGAGACAGCGGACGAGAGACGAGTGATCATCTTCGAGAGAGAGGCGCAGGGATAGACTGCGAACCCACACACTGACATGTCGCTCGAGGCGTTCGAGAGATGACCTTCCGAGCCCAATTCGGCAAGGAACAGATAGAGAGGCACATTTGGTGAATGACTTCCTTCTTTCCCAACAAATGAGCGAGTGGTTGTGTCATCTTTGTTCCACGCCAATGAAAGAGCACTTGAGAGGAACGATTCATTGAAGGTTGGTCGAGACAGGAAGAGGAAGTCTGATTCGGCTGTTGGAGAGGAGCAAGTTGCGATCGTGGTTGACCCTTCGATGGAGAGAGAGGAGTCGTCTGAGAGCGAGAGTGAGATCACTCCTGACGACACTTGACCACTCGACCAGCAAGATGTGAATGAGATTGAGTCAAGCGAGACAGACTGGTCAGAACCAACACTCCCAAACAGAATCGAAGGCGATGATGTCGATTTGAATGAGGAGAACGAACACGATCTCACTGACAATGATCCACAATCAGAAATGGAGAACAGTGGGGTGGATCTGGCTTCCTCTTTCGGAACAAATGAAAGAGATGACAGTTCGATGGGACCAGCTGAAACAACGAAAGAGAAGGCAGAAGCGATGGTCAAGGTGGGAGGTGTGGAGAGTGTCGATGTGACGACAGATCCAGTCGAACGGGCAGTGATGGAATCGGCAAGTGTGAGGGAGGAGTCGATCGAGATTGCCTGGTTCGTCTCGTTCAGACTCCGATGGGTCGTGGAGAGCGAAAGGCAGGGAAGTTGGAGGAGTCCACAGTTCACGTGATCCTCTCCAGTCGCTCCTTCAACATGCTTGTCTCCACTCCTGTGAGGATACCAGATGAACAGAAGAGATTCAACTGCTTTGTTTCCATCCTTTCCCATCAGTCCATTCTTCTCTTCCTTTCCAAAGGTACCAGCAAGTGGAAGGTTTGGTCTCAATGTCATGAATCCTGCAGTTTTGACGAGTGTGGGCAGATCAGGAGCAGTCACGAACAAATCCGCTCCAAGCGTGGCTGTGTTTTTGTCATCACCAGTTCCAAACTCGACAGAGGCGAACGAGATGGTGCCAGCGAAGAGAGAGGCAACTTCGATCAACACGGCACCTCCATTTCCAGACGACGAACATTTCGAGAAGTGAACTTCTGACAGCTCAATCACTCCAGTTCCCGAAACACACACTTTCAGTCCTCCACCATCTTCTTTCGATGAACAGCTGACGAACGATGTCTTTGAGTTTGATGTCGATTTCACAATTCTCAGAGACTTCCCTTCCCCAATCGTCACATCAACAACATGCGATGAGTCTTCAGAGTGAGCGGAATCGAGCAGAGAGGTGAAAGTGCATCCACGAAGAGACAAGTCGCCTGAGCTACGAAGGAGAGACGATGCGAGAGCGATGTTGGACAGCGAACAATCAACAAGATCCACTGATCCAATTGAGGCAACTAGAGAATCAGAAGAAGCATCATTTTGGTCACAGCTGAGTGATTTGGGCAAAGAGTTCCTTCCGATGCGACAGTGATGAATGCTTCCTTGTTTGAGAACAGGAGAGCAGGAAGATCACAAGAGTCGAGAGTGGCCGAGCCAGCTGCGATCAAGATGATGGGAGAGGAGAGTGTTGGTTGGTTCTCGTTCGCCAAGAACGACACTGATGTGATCGAGAGCGTTCCACTGCTCGAGATGGTTGATGATGATGATGAGATCGATGGGAGGACGAAGGTGAGGGAGGCGAGAGAGAAGACCATCTCAAGTGTCATCAGACGAGTTCCATCTTGAGATCTCAACTTCGTTTCGCTTTTCTTCCCATCTTCTCCACGAACTCCGATCCTCATTTCTCCAACAGCGATCGTCTCTTCTGAATGTTCCCCTTCTCCAACAATCACTGAAATCATGTCTTCTGTTCCTTCTGTCGCTCGGCACAGTGTCGCTGCGTGGCGGAGTGTCTCGCATTTCCTGTCGGGATGTCCACACATCACCGAATCCTCTCCCTCCTTCTCTCCTCCAACCTCTCCCTTCGACACTCGAAGTGTTGCGAACCCAATCCCATCTTTCTGAATCGTCGATGGGAGCGGATGAGGGAGAAGCAGAGAAACCCACAATTATCAAAGTGGCTTGTTCTGGATTGGTCTCGAAGATTCCAGTGAGTCGCACAACTCCCTTCTTGTTCGTTGAGAAATCAGGCAGAACATAGCACTTTGAAAGCCACCGTTTCCGCTCCTTCTCCATAGATTCCAATCACAGCTGTTTCAGCATCGGCACCAAGACAATTAATGAACGAGCAATTTTGGAACGACATGCGTGCAATAACGTAAGTGTGGATGACGCGGATTCCAGCCCCACACATCTGTCGAAGACACAGTTCGTCACCTCACTTGAGATAGTACTGTTCGGAGATGTGGATGGCATGAGCAGCAAACGGGGCCGAACAATCTTCGAACTGGCAGAAATCGATCACACAGTCAGATCCCTGAAATGTGATCGCTCCTCCATGACCGTATTGTGTGTGATCGGAAAGTTGACATGTCGTGAAACACGATTTCACGACAGAGACATCCGAGATGATCCAACCAGAAATTGCACCTCCTTGTGCTCTGAAACCAGATGCGAATTGATTGTGGAAGCGACAGGATGTGATGAAGAGACGTGCGAGGGAACGAACATTGATCGAAGCACCAGAGCTGTTTGCACACGAACAGTCTGAAAAGTTGGTAGATAAGATGTCGACTGTTCCAGCGTTGACGGTTTGGCCAACGAAGGCAAGCGACCCCTCGATGATTGACAACATTAGGTTCAGCACCTGGGTTGGCTGGGTCGTCGTGCTCGACGTAGTCTTCGTCCAGTGTGTGGCATTCTGTGAACTCGCTTTCGGAGATCGAGACAGTGCTGGCCGATCCCATTCTTCCTTCCACCACAACTCCACTCCCACACGACGCGTCAGGAAGAGAAGGTCGATTTCGAGATCACGAGAGAAGTCTGAGCCAGAAGTGGCTGCGATCAGCCCGACTGTCGATGTCATCGATTGGAGAGTAAGCGAGGTCAGAGTGGTTGTTCCTCCTTTCAACTCGAAAAGTGGTTTAGATAATTCGGCTTCGCCCGGGGAACTCCCATCAAATCACATTGTCTGTCACTTTCAGCTCTCCAGCCCCACTCAACACGAACAGACTCGATTCGATGTGAGGAGAGAAGTCGACAGAGGAGAGATCGAGGCTTCCAGTAGAAATGGAGAAGAGAACGGCAGACGATCCTTCGTCAGAAATCGTCGCTTTGGTTTCTGGTTGTGATTTCATCACAAGCTTCCTCTGTCCAACCTCAACTCCAGAATCAGAGTGAGAGTCGCTCACGAGCAGGAAAGTGCCCTCAAACTTCCCCGATGTGCGGTCGTTGATTGTCTCAGACATTGTCCGACATCCATTCTCCCTCATCCAGCAGAACTCCTCGTCCACACCAGCTTGCTCATCAATCACAATCTTTGGTGTCTGTCTGATCGTGTTGATCGCTGTTCCTTCCCAAGAGAAGTTGAAAAGGGTTCGAAGTCGACCAAATTTCTGTGACCGAGGTCTGTTTCATTTCTGGGAAGACTTCCACATACAGATCAGCGAGACTCGCCTTTTCTGTCGCTTCGAACCAGCAATCAGATATGACCGGATTGTCATTTGGTATTTCTGCGTACCATGTTGGGAGTTCAGGTCTAATGTCGTTCGTTCTGGCCGCAACGATTAAAGCTGAGCCTCCTGCTGCGAGATTTGGATGGCATTCAATGAACCTCATCCGTTCCACTTTCGTTTGTCCATAAATGTATTTGAAAGGGAAGTAAGCACCGGATGTGTAGTTGAACATTTCAGAAAAATAACAGTCTGACGCTGAGACATCTCCGTTCGCTCCTTCCACTTTGCATCCGGCCTGCATCTCCTTTGTGACAGTCAGATTGACAAATCGGCAGTTGTGGACTGTTCCACCTCCGAGATCTTGAATACAAAACCCAACACGGGACGAAGCTTTTGCATGTGAGGTGAAATTGTTGTTTTCAAGCAAGAAAGAACCAACGATATGTAAATTTTGTCGCCTTGAAGAGGACAGCGCTGTAACTAGTTGCTGACCCACATCTGTTAATATGAGAGCCAGTGATTCGAAACAGCCCTGAAATTGCGTCGGTGCTTTGAAAAGATCCTAAAACAGCTGGTCCTAATGAGGCTCGACAGCTGGTGAAGGTACAGCTTTCAATGGCGAGGGACCCTTTGTCAATGTGGAGGATGGCTCCTCCGTTTTGTCCAGTTGGGGCTGAACACGAAGTGAATGTGCACTTTTTGAAGGTGATATCGTTGTCAGTTGAGATTTGGCGATCTGTGAATGCTTCGTTCTCGATTGGGGCAGCGTTGACATAAACTGGCGTGAATGTTCGAATGTTGTCCACAAATGTGCAATTGAGAGATGTGAGCTGATGGTGGTCATTCGTGTCGCGCATCAGAAGGCCGTACAGACCATTCTCACTCTTCGAGAACGAGCTTCCAACAATCACGCTTTTCTGTCCTTCCTTCTTTCTGAATTCCACACTCTCCCCCATCTGAAGGTTGGGAAATGTTCTGGAAGGAACAAAGGATGATTGAAAGGACTTCAAAATGTGACCCAAAAGTGGATTTCGAGGTTGTCGCGCAGCTATCACTGATCGACATCTCGAAATCATGCATTCGCGAGGAGATGGAGAGGAGGCAATCAAACTCGAGTGGAACTGATTGTTTGGAACTCTCAGTTCGATTGAAGTCAGCTGCAAGATTCCAGCAACTGAGAAGACTGGTGATTCTGTCGAGATGTCACAGAGAGTTCTTTTGAGTGAAAACACTGATTGGTCGTCAGTCAAACATATTTGGCCTCGTTTGGAGATCAGGCTTCCGAGAACAACGAAAACGATGCGTTTTGGAGGGTGAACAATGGCTTCGTCTTCAGGGCATCATTTGAAATGATAGATTTCTGATCCGTGGCAGTGAGGCTTAGTGTCTGCGAATGAAGGATAAAGTTGGACGAGAAAAGTGTCACGTTGGACGGGAGAAAACAGTGAGTCGAATCTGAACTGTGGACCTGTGTTCGCTGCGAATTGGAGATGAAAGTTTGGAGGGTGATCGGATCATGATGTTGAGAAGCGAAATTGTGGCAGGCAAAGAAAATCAGAAATTGTAACATCGATCTCCGATCACGATCGGACCATTGTTTAGTATCTGAAGTCGTGTGAACATTGACGAACCAGAATAAGGTCTGTTGGCGACTGTGAGACACAAGAAATGTTAAATACGAACTTCCTGTGTCAGTTAAACCCCGGTGTCTCCGATCAAGCCCAATTTTTTGTTTTGCATTCACGAATCGAATGTCTGTTCATATCAAGCAAGAGGAACGCTCCACCAATCGATTTTCCTCCCGTGTACTGGAAACTTAAACAATTCGGAGGTGGCACTGTCACTACGGCATTCATGAAACTTACAGAACAAGTGAAGAGTGGCTACATTCGATCCGGATGCAATCAGGAACATCAAATTGTTTCTGGCAAACTCTATCCTTTCGAGAACAGAGCCGCCTTTGCTGGTACGTTCTTCATCATCTTGTTCCAACACGAGAAACGATTCAAGAGGATTTGCAGAACATATGCGAATTCTTATAGATGTGGGACTCAATTGAATTTGGAGACATAATTCACATTTCATCATAAATACGCAACAAGGACAGTTGTAGAGTAAAGGAGAGATTGGAAGGGGAAGCTTACACCTTCTAAAGAGTGTGAACTCAAATGGAGATTTTCAGGAATCTCATTGCTTTTCTCATTTGTTATGGGCTGATCTCGATTCTCACATTAACTATTTCCATATGGTAACGAAAAAAGATCAATAAAACTGAATGAAAACACGTGTGAGAATGTATGAAGTTGGGATGAACGTGATCCGTCCTTCAATTGGAGATATCACTTTCTGCATCCACGATCAAGTATGACGACATGGTATCCCTGTGTACACTAAATTTGTGAAGAGGATGAAAAAG
>JARBJD010000665.1:0-25240 GCA_033064195.1 Blattamonas nauphoetae | reverse complement strand
TGAGCTCATCACTTCTTTAACAATCCCTGTTTGTCCTTCAACCCATTTCCCATCTGATCCAATCCTCCTCAATCTCTGTTTTCTCCTCCTCTCTAACTAATGGGTTGGCACAATGTGATTCGATTGGCCTTCGCCCTGCGTCAAGTATTCATGAGATCGCGATGTTATCGATTCATGGGTCAGTGATTATTTCGCTGTATCTTGTCCATCCAAGGTCAGCGAGTATCCCTTCACTCTAAAATCCTTCGATTCTCTCCAGTCTCCCTCTGAGCATTTGCTGAACTCCTCGTCCAACAGCGATCCCTCTTGGAACGATACTAATGGTACCCTCTTCACAGTCTGTTCTGTCCTAACGAACAGTAACTTCTGTGCAACTTTCCTCCCATGAGCCCGAGGTTGAGTTTGTTGCCCTGTCAGTCTTCCTCACTGTGTATGCTTCCTCCTTTGATGGGCTGGCGATTAACCTCTTGGTGAACCAACGAGGTCGAAAAATCGTACAGGTTGCTCCTCTTCGTCTCTCTCGTCCTTATCCCTCTCGTTCTCGTCGTGTCTCTCGTTTCGGTGCGTTCCCTCTCGAGACGAGTGCTGGATGTGTGCTTTGTTGCCTTCATCTGTGACATGTGAGGGCAACGTACCTTGATATCATTACTCCTTCGCGTAGAAGGTTCACCTTCATCCTTATCTCCACAGAGAACATATATCCTCCTCCCTCTCCCATTCAAAGCTATCACTTTCACTTTGGATTTGTTGGGTGTGCCTCCACAGCACCCCAGATTCTCGTCTTCTTCCACCTCAGTTCGAGACCCTTCTACCGTCAAGTGGAGTGGGTGATGGTCCTCGTTTGGAGTTGCATCTTTCTCGTGCACTGACGAAGGAGATAATTTGTTCGATCATTGACTGTTTTGACAGTTTATTCATATGTGATATCGTTCTGATATCTTCAACTTGCCCATTCTCTCCTGAGTATCCCTTCAAAGCTCTTCTCCTCTTTTGCGATCTCCTTCAACCTCCTCCTTCACAATCTTCGTAGCTCCACCTTTCCGTGCTTCCTTCACATTCACCCGCCTCTCGTTCCACTTTCGATTGTCAATGTAACAAGCCAGGTATCGTGATAATGACTCTCGGAGATGTTATTCCCGATGTGAGATGCCTGCCGTCTCTGCATGATCGAGCTTGCGGTATGGCATTTGAACCTAGACGACAGTAATTCAGTTGTCGTGGTTCTTTCCATCGATTTCAACCACATTGCTTCCATTTTGGTGCAGGAACTTTGTAGAATACTTCACTTTGGTTGTGCGTCGTGACCTTGCTCTCCAGTAGCAACCTCCCTCACGTTCATAGGGACGATGATGCGTTTGTTCTTCTTCATTCGTCTGGACGTCTGTCTTTCACGCCGGAACGCTTGTCATCTCAATCTGCATCCCTCAGCCACTAGTTCGTTGATTGTTCTCCTCTTGACAAAAGTCCCCGAGATCGCCCTAATTGATCGTCCTAGAGATGTTCATTGTGTGAGAAGCAGCGATAATTTCAGCTTCGCGAAGCACACGAGTATAGTCTGTCCCTTCGTACGCTTTAGCGTTCTCGACGTAAGCCGGGATATGTGTACGTGTGCGGCAGTTGTCGTATGTGACTTAACACAACGAGTAATCGGATAGTCATTGTCGTGATCTGTGATTTCGTAAGGATCTTCGAAGAGCTTGACTTTGAACGCACGATGCTTCGCTGGAGCGCAATCTTTCACAAGAACACACCCTTGTCATGGAAGGGAACGGGGACGATCAATCACTTTGTTGGTCGTGATCGTCGTTCTGGATAACCTTTCGATATCTGCGGGCCGATCCTTCCGTCGTTTTCGGCTCGGTGGGATAGCCAGATCACCGGCTTTCATTTCACGTGTCAGCCCTGTTGCTAAAGAGGATTTAGAATCGCGAACAAGCTTGCCTTGAACTTGGTTAAGATTGCGGCGAGGTACTTTGGACGGATGTGCTTGGCTGGACATACTGTCCATTGTCTCCTTCCGAAGGATGACAATTTGGAACTGAAACTGAGATGAAGATGTTCCCTGGCGTTCTTCCCCAAGTGGTCCGTGTTGCTTTCTGAGAAGCAATAAATGGGCGATTCTCTTTGAAGGTCGCAAAACACTATGGTGCGTCCCAAAAATCATTTTTGCACAATTACCGTTCATCTGTTTAGTCGACAGAAAAGAGTGAATTACTGGATTTCAAGTAGGATCGCGTTCGATAAAGCCATTTTTGATCCGGACACTTTTGCACACTTTTATCACAGAACAAGTTGAAAAATGGAGAAATGATGTAAAACAACGTAAAACCCTATTCTGTGTGAGAGAACCAATACAAATACATCTATTGAAGAAAAGACGTGAAAAGTGCGGATCGGAAGATTCGACAAGATTGATGAATTTAGACTTAAGAATTGGAGAGACATATCCAATTAAGGTGGTTTGAGATATAAAGTGAAGGGAAATTGAGATTGATCTGAATTAGAGGACAAGGAGGACGATCAACAAGTCCGTGTCAGTTTGTGATCTATAAGATGAGAAATTCATGACAAAGATACATGATCGAGTGAAAACAGGAGAAAGCATCAGATAGGTGAACAGGCCAGATTGTTTTCTGCCTGTTAGACTCGATCCGTCTCACCTGAAAAAAGTGCTGAGTGTCTGTCAATGTGAACGAAATAAATGACACAAACCAAAAGAATCGCATGCAATACACGGTATAAGGTCGGTTCAATCATCGATCTGACCGATTAAAGTTGTTTGATGGAGAATGAGTCACCTGATCTTTGAATTTGTAGAAAAGTGAGTGAAAATGAAAAAAAGAGATAATATAAACCTTCAAGATGGAGATTTTGATTGTTCCTGGGAGATGAATAGCTTTCTCAACGATCTTTCAAATGTTGACGGAGTTGTAACGCACGCGTCCTTTCATTCAGAATCGCCCAAATCGTTCGATCCTGTTTCAATGTTTGCTTCGGTTGTAAGAGAAGCTGATGGAGGGCGACTAGAGTTTTCCGCCTAAATTCGCGCCTCGCATTACCAATTAAACTCCGAGGACATCACATGAATGAAATACAACGGTGGGTTCGGTAAATTAAGTGACGTCCATGACAATGTTGGAGCGGTGGACGCACGAGGAGAATAACGTGTTCCGATCCCTCACCTTCACTCGTTGCTTTGGCGACAGCCTTCCGATCCCGTCGTATTGATTGCCTGGACCCTGAATATCCAATCGGTGATTGGCTCACCTATCTTCCAGAGATATATGTTCTTGACCTCATGATAGGGTCAGAAAAGTTGCTTTTCTGGTCAGGAAGACCTAGAGGAGCGTGATTTCCCTTTCGAGGGCCTGCTTATGGTGAGATCCGTTATGACTTGATCTGAAATGTCCAGATGACGAGGACGAGCCGATGCTGTTCGGGAATGCTCTTGGATCGAATTATGAAACCGTTCGTTCCTATTGCTCTGTAATGAGGAACCCCTCCCGTGGTGTTGCGGGTTCAATTGACGATCCTGTTACATGACGATAATCCCCCTATATACATGGTTAAAAACAGGACTATCTACGGGCTGAGATCTTTTTGAGATTATTCACGCCTCCTGGACTGGTCGACGCTGGTCTATGTTGAAAATCTTGGTGCTGTTTTCTTAAACTTGGTTTGGATTCCTTTCCATTGTCAGACTGTTTTCGTCAGTTTGAACGAGATGGAACATTCTTGAGGTAATCATCAATTGCTTGAAGTTATCTTTGATGTTAAAAGCCTTTTGACTCAGTTGAAATTGACATGAACTTTTTGGGAATTCACTGAACTGAGTTATTGTCATATAAGCCTGTGACAACTTATTCGAGCGTGATTTCAATCATTGGAAAAGGTAGTGATATTGACCAGGAGGCGTATGAACTTTTTCAAATTTATGAATAAACGCTTTGATCTGACCACCCACCATTATTTCCATACGGGTCGGTCCGGACATCTCACTAGAAACTGGGAGACGAGCCCAGTTGTGTTCGGCTTGACCGAAGGGAAAGCCAGGTGCTCGCCAGCGAAGACCATCCATTCCTGACTTGTCTGTTCCACTCATCATCGTCTGATTCTCATCGTGTGGCTTGTCTTCTTCATTCTGTTGACCTTCCATCGGAGAGAGGACTTGTTGCATTTGACGCTGGCGAGCTGTTTCTTGTTCCGCTTCCGAAGTGTTCATGTCAAGCTTCAGTTGAACAGTCCCAGCTGAATCAAGAAGAATCCAGTGAGACGAAGATGCGTCAGAACATCACTCCATCCGCGATGAGCAACAACCTCCTTCAATCCATTCACAATTTGAATCCCAATCTCTCGCTTCCCAATCGCTTTTCCCTCTTTGTGAAGAACCGAATACAGCGTCTGATTCATTCGAACTGTCGAAACCCCAAAGTCTCCACTGCACGTCATCACTTTGGAAAATGGCATATCTGATCCATCTGTCCGGTTCAATGTCGATGGATTGTTGTTCACTTCTTGGTTCACTTCGCTCACTTCACAATTCGCTGAGTCGTCCGATCCAATCACATCAATCAAATCATTTCTCCCACATTCAATCATTTTCTCATCCTCAACTGGTTCTTGTTCTTCCATCTCACTTTTCGCATTCTTCCCTTTCGATCGACGACGATTCACAAGAACGATGACAACGATGATCACGATGAGAGCGACACAAACACAGATGACAACAGGAATCAGCCAGCTCAGCAGTTTCTTCATTTCGGGTGACATCGCTTTCTTGTGATCACGAGTGGGAGCCACAAACGACGATTTCGGGATGTGGAAAGCGATTGGACCGTTCATCCTCACAAACGGCGATTCTGTTTCTGGTGTTGGGGTGATCCCTTTGATTGTGTAACTCGTGTCGTGAGTGAGCAATCGATCTTCCCCAATCACAACTATCTCCGACGATCCTCCAGTCACAGACGATCCATCGAAGTGAACAAGGACACTCACATCCTTCCCATCTTCCTCGACGACACAGCAATATGATCCACTCACAACACGATCAATCACGAGAAGAACGAAAGCGAGTGGCTGATCGGAAGAGACAAGATGGGCTGTCGCACTGACGAGGGTGGGTGGTGTTGGAGTTGTGAAGGAGACGAAGGTCGGTGTCGCAGCGAGGTTGAACGCCCACGCTGCCGGAGGAAGGAGAGGGCATTCGAGAGAGACGACGATGGGGATGGTGACGAGGAAACAATTCCGACAATCGATGTGATTCTGTACGACGTCGAGAAGTCGAGATTGAATGTGGGAGACGGCGATGTCATTGTGGCCTTCCCATCCACAAACTCAATCACTCCTTTCACTTCTGTCTTGTCCACTTCATTTCGAATCGTCACTTCATATTTCTGCGACGAATTGGGAACCTTCACCTTCATCCCCAACATCATTCTTCCTGATAATCCATCAAACGACAATTCCACCTCTCTTGTCAACACAGGCCAAATATTGTGGAAGGCATCATCATTGATTCTATATCTTATCCTCTCTTCTTCGTTGATCCGTTCATTCACACCCATTCCCATGCTCGCAGTGGGACATGTCGTGAAGCAGTCTACAATCGAGATCGTTGGCTTCGCTTCATCAGAATAAGCTGTCACACACATCAACAAAACCAGGCGCGTCGTCTGGCACATACACAGATGCCACCTCGTTTTTGTATGTCCGACAGAGTTGTTGATGAAAGCGACTCGTGTGAGAGATTGAAGGTGAATCTTCGAAGAGCTGTTGAAGACTGATTGCTCCTGTTGCTCCCGAATAACAATCCTTCACCAAACAGTCAGAGATCACACGATCCAAAATTATAAGCGTGGAAAGCAGCACCAGAAATAATCGTTGAACACTCGATGAAAGAACAGTCCTGCACAGTCAGTGTTAATGTCGGCTCCAAGAGCACATCCAATCCTCCCTCACACACAGTCTTCGATTCATCACTTGGTTTGCATCGGAGTAGGTGGATATCAGTCAGCTGGTAATCACAGGTACCAGATACAGCCATTCCAGGGGCACGAGAAGGACTCCGACAATCAGTGAAATTCAGTCGCGTGACAGATGTTAGAGTTTTCCGAAAACAAGAACGAGGCCACCAAATCCGTTTTCCTCGTCAACGATAAAACAATCATCGAAGAGACAGTCAGAGGAGTACAGTTCCATACGTAGCGATCTCCATCCCACCACATTGGGTCGCACAGCAAGACTCGAAGACAAGATTCGCGATTGTGAAGACACTGCTTGGATCGTTGTCACGTACATACATCCCTCCGACAACAGTATACATTTGGCCAGCTGGGCCTTTTCAAATCTGCAGTCGACAACAGTGACAGACTTCTGGATGATCAGGGACATCCCGGCTCCATTAGCGTCTGTTTTGAGATTTGTGAAGTTTGATGCTTCAACATATACTGGTTGATGAGGCTGATTGTCGTATTGGTTGATGTAAACCATTCCTCCACAACCCAAGTAAGAACCGCTGATGAATGTGTAGTCAGAGAACGAGCAGGAAGAGATGGTGATGGTGCCGGGATAGTTTATGAACGAGGTGGGTGGACATTCGATGCATAGTTGGCACCAGTGAAGTGGCAGTGCGAGAACGAGGCGATCGACGATTCATCCCCACTCGTGTTGTTGAACGAATATTCCGTCCCATCATCCACAAATTCACGGTGGGTCCCATTGGGAAGGGTGATTGATGGCGATGCATCGGAGTCGGCGTTGGAGTCGGTGTTGGGAGAGGAGAGGAAGGAGGAGAACGAAGAATTCGAGCACAAAACGGACCCTCCAGTGTTCACATCTCGAATCGTCGATCCCGACAAATGCGAACTTGACAGCGACACAACACATCCCAACATCGTTTGAGACAATTCCGACACGTGTGGCGGGCAGGAACACCAATCGAACTCACGTTCACAAACGAGCAACTAATCAACGACGATGAGATCATTCCCACTTCATCATTGTTCTTCCGAGCTGTTCGTGTCAGTGAGAGGCCAATCCCGTCTGTTCCCAGAATTGTCTGTGAGTTGAACGAACAGCCAACCAGCGAAACTGATCGTGATCCTCCAAATGCTGGAAATGCTTCTGTTTCAACAACTCCACACAAATGCCCAATTTCATTCGAAATCGAGCATTCCCTCACGTTGCCTCGTTGCTGGACGTGATGAAGTTCTCCACGGAATTGGAACTCTATCTTTGTTCCTGCCTCCTCGTCGTTGTGAATTGCTGCTGTCCGTCTTTCTAGTGACTCTCGTAATGGCAATATCAATCTGAATAGCATCCTGGCAGTCGACGGAGTTCTGTTTCGATGTCAATTCAACTTGCTTGCCCTGTGTCGAGAAGATGTTTCGAACAATAACCGCAATTGATTCCACTTCAATGGCACTATCTTGAGCGCCATGAACGGTGAAACAGTTGAATTTTGCATGAATTGGGAGCGTGAAGTATTCTTCCGAAATTGGTTCGGTGTCGAAATGGAAACATCTGATGTAATTATCGACATTTGGAAGCAGTTGTCTGAGTCAACCTCATGTGATGACTTGTCGCATGATCACGACAAGTCCCTTGACAAAGGCTGGAATGGCTTAAACGGTTGAAGGTTGAAATGAGGTATTTCGATAGTAATGAGCTCGAAAATAGTAATCATGATAACGAATCCGAATAGTGCCAAAGATAGTGTTGCAGTTTAAGACGAGGAGGTCATTATTTTCTGTTAGAAATATTTTGATCAGGCCAGCCCTAATATCATTTCAGGGTACTCGCTGTGTTGAGGAGCCCTCGTTTGGGCTTGGAGTGACCAGAGGGAACTCCACAACTGACATCATGCACGATCATGAGTGGCAGTTGCTGTTCACCGTTGTTGTTGATTCTCAGTCAGGATGTGATGGATCATCAATTTCGTTTGCGAGCTGTTGTCATCAACCATCGACGCAGAATCAGCTGTTCCCTCTCGTCGACTTTGATTCTCTCCCCAATCCGTCCTTTCCCACATCTGTGAATGCTGATGATGATATCACAACACACTCTGCAGATGGTACAGTGTCTGTGGCGTGTGTGAATCATTTGATGTCTGATGCCGATCTTCCCCTCGGAACGGGTCCTCTGTTGAATTTTGGGAGGATTTCGGATGAACACCACACTCTCTCGTCACTGAGTGTCGAAACATCTCTTTCGCACTCTCGCCTTCTGAACGTGTCGAGTTCGCCTTCTCCTGCCCTCCGTCCGATTGGCTCGATTGGACAGAGTCAGAAAATGATTGGAGTGGAAGTGAGCGGATGCACGAATCATCTGTACGGGACAGTGTGTGACGACATGAACAATGGAGGAAGCATTCTTTGTTTGAACTCGTCGTTCTCTCGCTGCTCGACCTCTCTCGAACCATCCTCCACCTTCCCAACATACAACTTCCAACACCGCTCTGGAGCTGAACAGAAGTTTGAATTGTCAATAACACCATCATCATCCGTATCATTCTCCCACTGCACTTTCCACAAAATGACAACCGCATTAGAAGGAGGGGCTATCGTTTCTAAGTCTAGCTCCCAAGGACTCTCCATCGCAGCGTGTTCCTTTGTCGATTGTTCATCCTCACCTGGGATGGGAGGCGCCGTGTCCATCGACTTCTCATCATCCTCACCCCAACCAGTGTCAATCTCGTCATCTCTCTTCATTGGCTGCAACGCATCATACTGGGGAGGCACTCTGTACCTCAATTCACCACAGACAGCATCTGTCACGGACTGTTGCTTCGTTGGCACAGAACTAAACACCTGGTATGGAAAATGTATCTATCTCTCCAATTCGAAAGAAAAGATACAGATCTGCCACTGTCAATTCAGCGATGCAGTTGCAGTGACTGGAGATCCTATCCGTTTTGAGAAAGTCTCCCCCACTATCGTCTCATTCTCATCTTTCGTTTCCTGCCATGGCTCATCTCTTTTTTTCTACCAGACAGATTCACCTGTTGACGTTCTGAATTGTGCCTTTATCGAATGCAACGGATCTTCTGGAACTGGCATTCAATTATTGTTGTGCTCTGATCTTGCCACAGTGAAAGACTCTCTGTTCGACAAATGCACTGCCTACCATGAAGGCGGTGGCATCCGCTTATTTAAATCACCATCAATCAAACTGTACAATCTGAAGTTTCGAGACTGCGCAGCATCTTGCGGGAAGGACCTTGCTGTTGAAATTACGAGGGATGAGGTTGCTGAAGGGAAGTTGATCACAAATTGTGTCTCGACGTCAGGTGCAAACAATGTGTATTTTCGGAATGACTCTCCCAACTTCGACAGCACTCTTATTCCTCAAGTTCCCTCGATTGATGTTCCATCGATCACTCTGTCTGCGTTATT
Organism: Blattamonas nauphoetae; assembly: GCA_033064195.1. Classification (NCBI taxonomy): domain Eukaryota; phylum Preaxostyla; order Oxymonadida; genus Blattamonas; species Blattamonas nauphoetae. The sequence continues at coordinate 15,848 of JARBJD010000665.1, read as the reverse complement.
GGACGGGGATGACGTGGGAGGAACTTTGACAGTGACAGCGAGCGAGAGTGTGGATGGAAGGATGCTGGGGCCGACTATATCTCATCAAGCATTCCATCTATATCTCATCAAGTTTTGATCAAGGGTTTTCTCTTTCCCTTAATAGTCTTTTGTCAAATTCTGAATTCACTCTTTTTCAGACTCACCACATCATTCTTATCTTCATCTCACTGTAATTCTCTCCATTTTCGAAATTTTTGGTGCAAAGATCCTGCTTCTGTGCTCTTGTGCCGTTCCTCCTCTTCAGGCCACTCGACAAGTCGCGTGTGTCGTCTCTCGAGTTGCTGGCGGAGAATGAGCAGCAGGAACTCGAAGCACTCAACCTCGCCCTCTCCACAATCTCCGAAACCACCCTCTCGCGTTTGTTCGTCCTCTCCGTTTCCCCTCTTCTCCATCCCTCCAGCCGCCACTTGAGACCTGTCGTCAGACAACTCGGTCATCCCTCGGCTCGTCTCGCTCGTCGCGGGGTGCACGCTTGTCGTGGAAGGACCGTCCCAAATTGTGTCTTCCATCGTTCATCCTCTCCTCCACTCCCTCACTGCCGACACCCACTTCAGCACAATCAGTCTGCCCCTCTCGCACATCCTCTTCAGATGGGAACAAGATCATGATTGTGAAGAGCGACGGCCTACCAACTCTCGTCCGCCTGCTCTCTCGCTCACCCATCCTCTCGCTCCCTCCCCTTATCCCGCAGAACGCCCTCACCACTCTCTGGAACTGTGCCCGCAATGGTCTCCCTCCTCTCCTCTTTCTCTCTCTCAGAAGAAATCAAAGACATCTCGCGCAGTGTCGGGGCATCCATTAGCAGCGAAGTCGATCTCCAGACCATCGAGACCGCTCTCGGCTCTCTGTTGAGCCTGACTGTGAACGGTGTGCCCTCCTTCTTCTGTCTCAACTGTCTGTCCAGTTCGCAGGGGAGAACAAGAGTTACGTGAGGGAGCACAACGGGCTTCCTCTGCTCGTTTCCTGTCTGGCCCGTGTCCAAATCACTCCGCACACACCACAACACATCCCCGTCCTCCACACAGCTCACCACACTCCGAAACTGCTGTTCGAATGGTGTGCTCCTCGCTGCTCTCTCGAATCCCTTTCTGCTCAGCCACAAACGCGGTGCTCTTCGTCCAGGTCGGCGGGTGTGAGTATCTCTTCAAGTGCCTCTCCCAACACGCCCCTCCGTCTGTCACAAAAGGAGGCTGTCCTGCTGGTGAAGAACCTCACGCTGGTGGATCAGAACAAGAAAGAGATTGGTTTGGCATTCTGGCTCCGTCATCCCTCCCTTTCCTCTCCCAGTCCTCCAGCAGCCTCACAAGCCCATCCTGGAATTGTCGCTCACATCGCAAAAAGCGAATGTCGGTCGTGTTGCCAACGATATCATCCGCTCAATCTCGTCTCACCGTTGGTTTCTTCCTCCTCTTTTTCATTGTCACTCCAGCCGAATCTCGACAGCTCCTCTCGATAGTTTCTGAATCATTCCGCTTGTTATGTCACTTTACGAACGAACCTCTGTCAGAAAAGTGCGATCACATGTGCGAGAGCCTCCTGACTCCGTCCCTGCGTGTTTCGGTTGTGACGTTGCTCAAAGCGAGAGAATGCTCGTTGTTGTTCGAGAAGGATCCTTCGTGCCATCTGTCGGCGTGCGTCCAGGAGCCCACTGTCGTGGAATTATTGGGCATCCTCGTCGGTGATGCAGATCGGTGGTGTGGTGGGATGTTCGGGCGGAATGACGTCGAGATTCTCGTTCGGAAAGCTCTCTCCAGAAGCATCTCGATTTGGTGATCGTTGTTGGGATGGAGGTGACTGTGGCGGGGAAAGAGGGTGGAAAAAGGATAAGAAGGTGTATGAAAAAAGTGTCTTGTAATTTATTCATAATAATCATCATAGAGAGACCAAGTGAAATCCGAGTATGGAGCAGGGGAATTCAGAAGTATTGGCGTTGGAGGAGAGACAGGTAAGTTGTATGGATCCTAGAAAACACAAAAGGCTAATGAAAAAGATTTAGGGTTGGATCAGCGTGTTCGACTAGAAACAACATATTCGAGTTCTTCGCATCAAAAATATCGAAAATGGAGAGAATTACAGAGAGATGAAGATAAGAGTGATGTGGTGAGTCTGAAAAAGAGTGAATTCAGATTTTGATAAAAGACTATTAAGGGAAAGAGAAACCCTTAATCAAAACTTGATGAGATATAGATGGAATGCTTGATGAGATATAGTCGTTCCCAAGGATGCTGGTTGTGCTGGACAACAGTGAGAGTGATTACGAGAAACCGAACTTGGACTCTCCTCCTCCGATCGCTCGTCTGTTCGTGTTTGACTTCTCGTCGTCTGATACGGCATCTCAGCCAGTTTCATTCAACGAGTGGAACCTGCTGCAATACGAAGCGACTTATTCGATGACGATGGCATCGCTTGCTGGAACCGACATCACTCTCTCTCCATCGCAGTTCCAAACACCGAACCCTGCTCGAATTGTTGAAGTGATCATCGACTGGTGTTCCCTCCGCTCACACCATAACCAAACCAGGGCCATCAACTGTTGAGTCTAACAACGGGGAAGTGGAAGAATGGGTGGCCCGATCAAACTACACAAACAAACTACTAAGATTTTTACAGCAAGTTTACCGAGACTATTTTCGTCCTTCCTCAAAAATAAGCTTCTAGTTCCTGTATTTTCAACGAATGCGTGGTTGAATCCATCGTTTTGATTCACCAATTGTCCCGATGACAGCCGACAAGAAACGAGTCCTCCAGGAGAAAGACAAAACTAACTTTGTCAGCACTCAAGACAGTGCTAGTGACAAGAATCAAAATTGTAGAATTCATCACGGAAGTCATCAATTTGAGCCTCGACAAAAACACCAGTGACCATTCTTCAGAAGTCACTGGATCGATCATGTTATACAACAGGCTTCAAGTGCACTCAAGATAGTGCCAACAACATCTCAACAAGTACTACTGTTTTTGGGACGAAAGGAACAACGCATCACAACCACGAACAAATGATGCAACGAAGATGGACGAAAATACTACTCGGAGCAACAAAAGATGAAGAACAAATCAATGACGATTCAATACATTAGTTCAATCATGTTCATATGACAACAACGACGGGGTAAATGAATACAGACTCGTCCGGATGCGATCAACAACAACAGCGTCAACCTCAGATTGTACAAGGAATTTGAAGGAAAACATATCTACAGCAGCAAACAGACCGCAGCGAGTGTATATGACGAGGGGATCGACTGATATCAGATTCCAGACGACGCATCCGCCGACGCGAAGCAATGTGTCTTCCAGACACAGTTGACTTAGGGTGAAGTCACCTCCATCCAGTAAAGTGGAGTACGTCACAAATATCCCGATTCGGCAGGGTTCAGTCACCACATGATGACGTCCTTTCGATCCATCCAATTTGGGTTGAAGAACCTTACAGGATTCCGGAAACGTGCAGCAGCATCCTTCTTTCGAACAAGAGCAATTGATATACAGTTAACAACGCACAGACGTGATAGTTTCTCTACGACACGACAACACAAGTGTTTGCCAGTCAGATCCAGAAAGCTTAAGATCACATCAATACTCTCCTCGAAAAGCTGCAATCATCTCGAACAGGTTATCATATATCAAGATATTGTACAGAAATCGTCCAAACGGCGATGAAGTCAGGCGAACACCCTGGGAGCTCCATTTCCGAGTTACCTCGATTAACTCGCAATTCCCCACACTTTCACAGCATCATTTCTCAATACAAGCATCGTTGGTGTCGGAATATCCCAGTGCCCGATCGAAGAGTGGGCTCATCAAGAAACTGTCAAGGGACAAAACTACCGCCTCATGAAATGGATAGTGTTCGTTCCAATACCAAAATGTCATGTCAGAATTCGTTGTAATGACTAAAAATGACGGAACACTGTCAATCATTCCATACCCGTTCCACAATTCGCGTCTTCCAAACATCCAACGAAACAATCAATAAACTCGAATGGTTGCACATTATTCGAACAAATATTTGGTGCGATACGTCGAAAAGTTCAGTCTCGACGGAAGGGTCCATTTGAAGTGCACAGATCACTCAGTTCAGTCTCACCACATTCTCATACGCTGTACTTCAGCCTTCTTGCCAGATCAAGAACGTACTGAGTTTGACCCATGAATTATCGCAGTTTTCGAGAGCATATCTTGTTGTTCAAGCGTTATCACTTGTGAACTCTTGTTCCCAATACGAATAGAAAATGTGGAGATTGTTGACATCCTCCTTGGCCACAACAAGGCCTTCGATCTCCGAAAGAATCTCACAATGACGGTCTCAAGCCACCCGTAGTGCAATTGGACGGTTCATTCAGCAGGTGAGATCTGGGTTTGGGCGCATTGTCGAAGAACCGAGGCAAAACGCTCGTAACTCTGAATTGTTAAGACGATGTCCTGAGTGGAAAAGATGTGTAGATCGCTCACGGCTGGGAGATTAACACCTCAAGTTCAGAAATCGTCGACGACGATCATTTGTCGTCTCTGGCATCGGAATGGGCAAGTGTCAAGATATGGTTTCTCTGAGCCACTACACCATCAAAGGAATTGGCACAAGACATTCACCAATGAATAGCATGAAACAATGAGCACGAAAGTGATGGACATCCACTCACAGTTGGAAACGGCAGAGATGGATATATTGGAGTTGCCTGATTGCCTTTCACGGCGACTTGCGCTTCCGACAGCTGCGCAAATCACCTCTCAACCATGCTCAATGATGGGAGGAGGACCAGACCAAGAGCAGAACGATTGTGAGAGTCAGCCACAACCACATCAATACGACGAGTGGAAGCACCCTATTCAGATTCAAAGTTCAGCTTCGACTCCTCCAATTCAGTAGCGTCAAAGTCGAGATCAAATCAAATGATGAGAAGTAGTCGTCCACCAAGTAACAGTTAGTGGGCAGCAATCTCATTGGTGATGTGTCTGAGCTGAACACATTCTTTCCCTTCATGGTTGCTCCTTCCGCTTTCGTTAGCTGAATCGAGTATGAAGAGGAACAAGGCTTCGCGCACACCTAATTCAACCACAGACATGAGGCATGAACAGCTGCTGACTCCACTGCTGATGAATAAGATTCCGTCGCCTCAGGCGGATGATGGACAGTCTCAGAATTGACCAAGCAACTGTGCCATCTCTCGTCCTCTACAATTACGCACCTGAAATGGAGAAGAACACTCCACACCAACGACAGACGGTGATTGATCATAAGTCACATCGATTGAAAGAATACAAAAGCAAGGCGTCGTCTAACTTCGAGGCAGTCATCGACTATTCAATCAGCTAGACACTTCTCAACTGTACGCAACGGCTCAATTTCAAAACCAGGCGTGGTGGGAGGAGAGAAAGAAGATCATTCTTCGTGAAGCATGAAGAAGAGGTGAATATCATCGCATTCAGGATGAATATTAGGCACAATATGTTCATTTGAATCCCACACGAATGGCTTAACTCAGACGACAACCCGGTAGTCGTGAAGCGTTCGAATCAAGAGATCGTTGCAACGAGTCCATCGCGATCCCATCGATTGTTCGTTCGACAATCAAATGTTCATCAAGACGAGAAGGAGATGGAAGAGGCATCAATGCTGAAATGATCATCGTACAGTCGGGCGGTGATGCATCTCATGTGTTCATCAGAAAGTGTTTGAAGCAGAGGTTGCGGTGGATGGACAGGTGAGGAAAGAAGGAAAGACATTCACCTCGGTGATGGATGAAGTTGGAACCAAGTCCGAAAGAGATGACCAGATTCGCTTCAAGATAAGCGGCAGAGTGTTCACCAGATTCGCTTCAAGATAAGCGGCAGAGTGTTCACCAGATTCGCTTCAAGATAAGCGGCAGAGTGTTCACCAGATTCGCTTCAAGATAAGCGGCAGAGTGTTCACCAGATTCGCTTCAAGATAAGCGGCAGAGTGTTCACCAGATTCGCTTCAAGATAAGCGGCAGAGTGTTCACCAGATTCGCCTTCTGTTTAAGAATGGCTGGAGTGCGTCACACGGAGGGTGGACGTCGAACAGAGGGATAAGAAAGGGCATCCAGTTGTGCCAAGCGAGGCATCAGGGTATTCACCCTGTTCGCCTCCTCATCAGCGGGGGGTTTGAGTTTGTGACAAGAGGAACAAGGTAGGGGATGGAAGACAGGAAGCAACAAATTGTTGCTGTTCGCTTCAAGATGAGCGGAACAACAGTCTCCCTAAAACTACAACAGCTGGTGACAGCCCCTTCGGGGGCACGGCCATATTGACTAAAGGACAGATCAAGGACCTCTCTTTTCTTTTCTCATTCTTCGAATCCTGTTTTAGCAGATCTCCTTTCAATACTCAACAGTTGATGGCCCTGGTTTGGTAATGGTGTGAGCGGAGGGAACACCTTTTAACCAAACCAGTGCCCATCAACATGGGCATCTGCCACACAACTGTTGAGGGACAAGCCTCGAGGACATCTCGGCTTGTGCTGCGGTAGAGGCAGCCCGCTCTTCCGTCAGCGGAATCGAGCTTGCGCAGTAGAGGCGCATTTATTTGAAACCCTTTGGTGTTTTCATTTCAATCGTTCTTTTGAACCTCTCCTATTTTCTCCAGTTTTTCTTCCCCGGTGGGGCTTTTCTGGAGAAGTGGGGAAAGATACCCACATTTTTTTTTTTGACCCATCAACGGCCCCCACTTGGGCAGAACTGACACTGTGGCCCTTGAGCCCCTTGTCGGGAATCTTTAGCTTGTTTTAACAGGACAGACAAAATGGTTTATTCGTTTGTTTGTTCGGGTGGATCGGGCCACCCATTCTTCCACTTCCCCGTTGTTAGACTCAACAGTTGATGGGCACTGGTTTGGTTAAAAGGTCCTCCTCTCAGCCAGATCAGCTGTCGTTCCAGCTGAAAGGCCGAACACTGTCGTCTGGGAACTACATTGTGAAAGTGAAAGATGTGGAAGATCTCTCGATTCGAGTGTCGTTCACTGGCGAACCATCAAATCCATCCGAATCGCGAAACATGTACTCGACGATCGTCACTGTGTTGTTAGTTGGAGAAGGAAGCAAACTGATATTCAACACGAAATACGAAATCGAGTCAGTTCAGAAGGAAGGTGAACAATCACCACTCATCCTCGACCCTCCTCGCCTCTTCTTCACAACTCCAAATCCGACTCGTCTGACGTCAGTGAGTGATGCGATCTTTGCGGATGCTCGCGATAAATCAGCAGTCACCATCTCTCTCTTTGGAGGCAACATCCCAACTGGATTGTATTCTTTGAATGTGTCTCTGATTGGAGAACAACCATCACCTGAAATCACCCTCTCTGCTTCATTCTCATCGAGTGACAGCGGAACGACATCAGCTGTTGTGTTTACAAGAGATGACAACCAACCTAAACTGATTTTTGGGGAGAACTATACAATTCACTCTCTTTCGAATGATGCAAACACGATTTGGATTCCGTCTCCACTCTCTTTCTCAGTTCCAGAATGTCCTGGGATTGTGGAGAGAGTGTCATCATGCTCGCTGGATGGTCCGAAGTCGTCTGTTTTGGTGACATTTGAGGGATGTTGCTTTGTGACTGGACCGACTCATGTTTTTGTTTCTGATGGATCAAATGATGTGACATCGAATGGAGATTTGTCTGTGATCAACTCAACACACTTCACCATCTCGTTCGCAGCAGGATGGAAACAAACATCGTCGCAGGTCGCATTTGGTGAGACTTATTCTGTGAAATCTGTTTCCTCGCTGAGTGACTCGTTTCTTGTTCGCTCGTCAGTCTTGATGAACATCCCCAAGCCTCCATGTGTGACGGGAATCTCAAGCGATCTTCACTTCATTCCCACTCATTTTGTTGTGACATTCGCAGGGCAAGATCTTCCATCAACGGGAACATTCACAGCTGGTCTGGAATCATCGTCTTTCTCGTTTTCGGTGCTGTTTGTGGATGGAGTTGGGACATCAGAACCAATTGAAGGGAATGCAACGAATGGTCTTCTCTTTGGAACGACGTACACACTCTCATCCGTCTCTCAAGGGAATGATGTGATTCTTCTGAACAAGACAGATTTCTCGACACCAACACCACCATTTGTGAACGCAGCCTCGTTTGAATTTGTGAATGGAATGAAGACGAGCTGCAAACTCATTTTGGAAGGGACAGATCTCGATTTGGAAGGAGAGTTCAATGTCACCCTCGAACCACCACTCTCAATCATCGTGTCCTTCTCATCTTCGACTCGAGGAGAAAGCAATGAACTTCAGATTGGATGGGCAGACACACTGCAATATGGACAGAACTACACCATCAAGTCGATCACTCGCTCGTTCAGCGATTCACCTGTGTGCCTTGTTGATTCTGATGTGAACTTCACAACAGGACCGAAACCAGCGTCGATTTTGTTTTTTGTGGACTCGTCTGGATCGTCGTCGTTGTTGTGTGGTGATGTGACTCGACCTTGTTCGTCGATGGATGTTGGTCTGTCGATTGTGTCTGGACTTGGGTTCGCTCGTGCAGATGTGAGGATTGTTGAGAAAGCCACCCAGAACACTGTTCATTTGATGTCATCTGGATCAGTTCTGTCGATGTCGGCGAGCAGCCCAATCTCATCGACACTCGTGATTGGATTGTCAGCTTCGGTGGGATCACAATCAGGATTGTTTGTCGTGTCGTCAGGTCGATTGGAGTTCCACGATATCTCCATTTCTGTTCTTCCGACAGATGCTTCCTTCGTCCTCGTTTCTGCTGACCGCTCTTCTCTCGTTCTGAAAAACACATCATTCTTTAGCCACTCATCAAAGTCTCCGTCGAACAATGGACGCCCGATCCGATTTCATTCATCTCACAATTCTGAATCGTCTCAAGAATCTCAATTTGTATGCAGCTGGTCAACAGGATTGTTCCAACTCTCAAATTGCATGACAACGATCACAAGCACTCAACTGCACGATCTTGGCCAAGGAGCGATCAACATGAAGAACGGGACGGTTGACATTGAAACATCAACATTCCACAACAATGGACATCGTCACTCATCGTTCCCTTCAGCTCGACAGAACATCCACTGCTCGGATGGAGGAGTGGTGAAGGTTGGGAGTCTGTTTGGAGGAGATGGATCGTCAGACACGCATCCTCATCTGTGGATCGCAGCGGATGAATGCTCACTCGATGGAGAAGATGCCCAACCAACACATCCTCTCTTCATCCCCACATTATCGACAACATCAACAAGCACGCTGAACAAAACAGAGAAGGCATTCGAAGTTGCGATTCTTGGCTCGACTCTGATTCCATGTGGTCTGCGGCTGGAAGTGTTTGAAGTTGGGAAAGACTCAACAAAAGATACATCCAAGAAGATTGAACTGACTGAGAATTCCACTCTCTCCTTCACTGAAACCAATATCACGTTTTCTCTCCCTCAGGCCTCGCTTGCTTCTCTGGACTCTTCGCTGGAATGGCGTGGTCGTCTTGTGTTTGGAGAGGAGCAGAGGACAGCAGACTCGTTCTTGATCCAAAATGACTCATTGAGTCGAATGGCACAATCAGTGAAAGACAACATGAAATGGTGGATTCCTCTCGTGACTGTTCTGTCGTGCCTCCTGCTCGCACTGATTCTGGTTGTGGTTCTGTGTCGTCGACATCACTTGAAGAAAAAAGACCTGAAGATGAAATCTGCAAGTGGAATCGACGAACAAGAAATGGAAGTTGAGAAGGTGGAAGAAGACGTTATCACACGATCGGACCATCTCGTCGCATCTTCAGACCAAAATTTGCATGACATATCACAACCAGCATCAGTCAACAACAAGGAAGCTAACCAACTGATGATTGAACCACATAAAGTGATTCCTGTTGAGAATCGAGTGGAGGCGATGAGTTGTGGTGGAGAGATGAAGACAGTTGTGGTGAACAAGATGGACACACTTTATGAAAGACTGCACACTTCGAAGATGGCGTTTGATCGGCGTCATGTTGAGCAGATGATTGTTCGAGGGATGATGCAGTTGATGGAGAAGCGACACGAAGAGACTGGTCTTCGACTGAGCTCGCACTGGGTTCTGTTCAACAGTCAGGGCGAAGTGTGGCATGGGTTCGGTACGTAGGTTGAAGTTCGGCATGTACAATTGTTGGACAATTTTGGGAAATTGGAAAATGCCGGAAAAAAGACAAACAAAATGCGAACCTTTTCTCCAGCCACAAATCATGTCATGTCACAGTACGACCCTTCCATTCGTCGCGATGTTGAGAGTTCTCTGTGAGAACGACAGACCATCAGCTGTTGATCCCATGTCAGAAACTGTGTTGGACCGTCAAACCTACCGAATTGGTCCCTCAATCAGATGTTTTTTGGATGGAGCGTGCTGATGACGAGATGGAGAAGAACGAAGTAGATGGGAGTACTCCGTTTTGGGGAAGGAAGTTTCTGTTGAAAGTGGACATCAATCGGCTTAAGAACGCGCAAGGGATCAACAAAGTTTCCCAATTCTCAAAATTGTCCAACAACTGTAGGTCAAAGGTTCGGAATGTAGGTCTGAGTTCGGCAGGTAGGTCATTGGGATGAAATGGATTGAGACGCATTTTTGGGTGTTGTGAAGATGAAATTGACGACATGTTTTACTGTTTGACTCTGATCTACTTGTTTTCAACTCGTTTTCACAAAAATGAGAGAGCAACAAATGAAGGAAGAGTGAAAGGAACATATATTAAACATCGTATCAAAATGGTCGAGATTTGTGTGACTAATGTTGACGAAATATCCTTGATAGTCAGATCTGTCCACTTTCAAGTTGACTCGCTTTTCTATTTCTAGTCGTCAAACTGGATCATAAAACGGAAAATGCGGTTAATATGCTATAAATGAGTGACATTGAGGGTGAAAGTTAGGAATCGAGCAAGATATAGTGTCAAATCTGTGGATGATACAATGATCATCGATTCTGCTTCGACTATGTTGTACATCTCTTTTTACATATTACATTCCCTTCAAATTCACCTTTAAGGCGTGATATTTCTATAATTCACATGATGAATTGACAATGAGAAAGAAAAACGAAATTTTGACCCATCACGAAAGTGTTTCGTTTTCATTTCTCATCTCTCCAATTTTCACTCATCATGTCGCAATCCTCCATTAAATCATCAATTAAATGTGAATATTTGACGTTTATTGTCAGTATCATCTCATAGGAACAGAAAAGTGACAAACTTTGAATCAGCAGGTTGATCATCTGTTCCATCGAGTTGAATTTATGAATGGATGAAATTTTCAAATCGTGTGTATTTTCACCCTGGTCACTGTATCGTGATCTTTCTGCATTTTGAACTCTTCAATTTAGCATGAAAAAGGAGAAAGACCTACGATCCGACCTTCGACCTACCATCCGAACCCATGCCCGAAGTGTTTCTGAGATTGGGAAACGAACAAGTGGATATGAACGAGAAACACGCAGCCACGAGCACCCAGCCGAAAGTGAACGAAGACATTCGATGGCAAGCACCTGAGCAGAAGAGGCGAGAAGATGGAGAAGAGTCGAAGGAAGTGAATGCAGGGCAAAATCATACCCCGTGCCCCCTCACCGAAAATTTCAAATATGCCTATTTTCGATTAATAATCACACTTTTGATGAAATTTTGTGATTTTGAGGGCGAAAAGAAGCTGCCCATTTTGGCCCGATCCAGCCCATTATTTGTTTCAACACTTCACAAAGATCCTTTTTCTATGGTACTTTTGAGAATTCCATATTAGTCTTCACAGCCCCTGCTCTTGAGCGGGGGCTGTGAAGACTATCCGACATTATGAAAAGTGTCTGGAAAAGGATCGGGTGAAGTGTAGATGAACTTATATCTCCAAAACCCGGTCTCCAAATCGAAAAATAATTGCAAAAATATCGTGAAATGGAGTTAAATCAAGCAACTGTTAAAATATTGGAGGGGCACGGGGTCGGATTATGCCGAATGCAGGCCTGGTGTCAGTTTTAGGCTTGGCCTTGTGTTGTATGAGATTGAGACTGGTCTTGTTCCGTTTGGCGAAATGGATGAAGTGAATGCGAGTCGAGCACTTCACTCAGGAACGCTTCCGAAGATGGATGGTGTGAATACTGAGATGGCCGAATTGATCTCATCGTGCCTCTCTCTGACTCCTGCGACTCGCCCTCGCTCTCCGCGATCGCCCTCTCCCTCTCAGAGATCCCCGAATCACATCCGCTTGGGCAGAATCAAAACTCGTTCATCTCCTGAAAGGCACATTTCACACCTCTCTTCATACTTCTCGATGGGTAGTGCTACGCGCAGTCCGCGTTTTGACTAGGGGCAGTCCGCGTTTTGGGCTAGGGGCAGTCCGACTTTGCTAGGGGCAGTCCGCATACAACTAGGGGCAGTCCGTCAATTTTCCGGTTATTTTTGGTGATTCATTTGATTTTTCTGAAACAGTTAGCAAAATGAGGCATTTTGATATTGATATCCAGCGAATTCAAACCGAAATATGAGAAGACGACCATTGAAGGAGGACATTTTAGGATCTGACCGAATATGAGAGATAACTGACATTCATAGTTAAAAGGAAATCCAGCAGGACATCAGAGTGGATTTCCCTCTGCCTCGATACAATCCATCCACCCTTTCATTCACTCCACTTTCGGCCGAACCCCAAAAAAATCTGACCTTCCTTCAGAAAGTGTCGGAAGAATTCGAGAAGCAATCCTTCATCCGAACAGACATGTGGGATTCGCCCGATTCGCGATTCACCGCGGAAGAACAAAACTGCGACTGTTTTGGAAGATTACATTGGAAATCGCCCGTCTCTGCTGATGAGCGATGTCCGCGTGCCGATCACACTCTCTTTCCGACCACTCAACCCCGCGCACCCCGTCTTCACTCGAGCAGCCCAACAGCGAGCAGTAAAGGCGAGAGCGACGATTCACACCGGCTCAGCCCAAACGAGTGAATTGGGAACGGAATGATGGTCTTTTGTGGAAAGACATTTCACTCGATTTCCAGAACACTTCGAAGAACGCCCTCTTCCGCAGGCCGAGCCACGCTCTCATCACCTCCCGACACTTCATTCAGTTGAGAACGACTTTTGGGTGGAAGAGGTGGAGAGACTACTCCGAGAGGAGTTAGCGAATCAGTCTGGTTCGGAAGATACCGACGACAATCCAGCAGTCGACGAGCCAGAAATGTTGACTCTGCCGCTGATGTTGAGGGCGAGGCTGGACTTTGAACAAAACCCACAGGAACGGTACCAGCGTCGTCCACTCCAACGCCTGCCTCGACGACCACAACCCCGATGGGCACGCGCCGTTGGAATTGGGAGTCTGCACGAGCTACCCCCGCAACCGCCACCGCCCTTCACCCACAACGCCACTCCCTTTGTGTTCGACGGACGAGAATTCGAGCGAGTGGACTTCACTCTGCCGCAGTACACACCGCTCATTCACCATCGCCAGTCGGATCACGTGGGAGCTGATCGGCTGAGCCCGCACTCAGACAGCAAAGACGATGAGTCAACTTTCGCACAGTTATGTCCTGACTGAGCAATCAGTATTTGAAGACATTCTGAACCAATTATGACGTTGTATCTTGTGGATTTTGTTTTGTTCACATTTGAAAGCTGAATTTTCCCTTTCTGAAGTGAATATGTGTCCAAATAGTCAGGCAATTGAGTGAATGAATTAATGAGGAAATAACAGGGTCGGTGAGTGATTAATCCCAAAACTAATCATCAATATACGGAGAAGATGGAGAAATAAAAGATTTTTGCTCATAGTTTCACAATTGCTTTCATTCATTTCAAGAAACAGAGTCTACGAAAAAGTGGTTCACCCTGCATTGAAATGGAAACAGTATGGTCCAGTATCTCATTATCGCATCTTATCCTTCATTATCAATGTCATTTCGATTTGAGTGACCAAAACTATCACATATCTGTCACAATTGGTCAGATCATACAAAATCCATCATCGACAGTCATCAATTCACAAATTATCCTATATTCACAGAATTTGAATAAAAGTATGTGTTATTGTGATCATAGTGCAAACAAAGTAGTGAAATTTTGGAATAGTAACCCTGAAAACGACGGACTGCCCTAGTAATGTGCGGACTGCCACTAGCAAAATGGACTGCCTCTAGCACAAAAACGGACTGCCCTAGTCAAAACGCGGACTGCGCGTAGCAACACCCTTCTCGATGTGTATGTCTTCGATCTCTGGATGAGCTCACCTTCCGTCGTTCATCTTTTCGTCTCATTTCATCTGTCTTGTTTTCTCGGCGTTCGTTCTGTTTCACTGCAGTTCTCTAATGCAATATCATTCTCTCGCCGTTCTCGTCCCCAACCTTCTCTTGACTTCTATCGGGGTGGCGGGAAAAACTTGGCTCTTAGTCGATTCTGGTTTTAGCTTAATTTTCACTTCATACAGTTTTTACATGTTTCCTATTTTCAAAAACACCAAGTAAAAAATCATTGTGTCCTGACCAGAGAACAGCGAGGTGAAAGATCAGATCTGAACGACTATGACTCTTTTCTCAACAAAATGGAAAATTTCAGACATTTAGACTAATTTACACTCATTTCAGAAGAAGATGTAGCAATTGAATCAATACATGACAGGAAATGTCATCTGTTTTTTCCAGAATCGTGATGATCATCCTTCCTTTGTCGTCAATTCGTAGTTTGATCTCCCAGCCAGTCATTGAACTGGCTGTGGCTTCTGTCCAGCACGGTGATTAAACATATCCTGATGAATAATGACCAAGATCCTGAAAACAACGTCGATGATCGAAAAATTGCAATTCAGTGTTTATATTCAGATTCCTTTGAATGCGGGAGAGTAATGAGAAAACGGCAAGAAATACAAACCAGTCTGGTTTTATCCCTGAATCAACGATGTCGTGTTTCACCGCTTGATCATGACGTCAGATGTGATGATTGGCACTTTCCACGATGCCCGTGCATTCATGAAGGGGTCGATTCGTTTCATTCTGAAAAAAAGATGATGACAACGGCGATTCTCAAACAGAGTTAAAAATCTCGATGACATTTCCTGTCATGTATTGATTCAATTGCTACATCTTCTTCTGAAATGAGTGTAAATTAGTCTAAATGTCTGAAATTTTCCATTTTGTTGAGAAAAAGAGTCATAGTCGTTCAGATCTGATCTTTCACCTCGCTGTTTCTCTGGTCAGGACACAATGATTTTTACTTGGTGTTTTTGAAAATAGGAAACATGTAAAGGCACTGTATGAAGTGAAAATTAAGCTAAATAGTGCCAGAATCGACTAAGAGCCCGCCCAAGTTTTCCCGCCACCCCGATATCTTCAGAGATTCATTTCACAATTTCTTCTTTCACCGTCTTCACTTCATTCAGCAGGCGTTGTTGGTTTCGTAGACGCGGTAGATTCCATCAACATTGCCTGTTCGAATCATTCTGTTCTTCACAATCTCACACCGTATGTATTCCATTGTCGTCAATGCCAACTGTCTTTAATCACATCATCGCTGATCCTGACACATTATTTCTGAAATTTTTTCGTTCTCTGGATTTCGTTTCCTCTTGTCTGAAGTTTTTTTGGTTCTGTTTTGATTTGGCTCTCAACCAGCCACGTCAAACACAACCACTTCATTCCGCAATTGACTACTTGCTCTTTCATGATTCATCTTTCTTGCAAATGACCACCAAAACGAGAAAGTTCATCAACGGATGCTTAAATTGAATCTTGGCGAGGCAAAACTCAAAATGAAAAAGTGTCAGCCTAAAGACTGGCCATGATAGAGAAAACCCTTCAAACAATGATCACATCACAGTCTCACA
>JARBJD010000664.1:0-25252 GCA_033064195.1 Blattamonas nauphoetae | reverse complement strand
GTTGGATGCAACTCTTGGATGAGTAGATGTGAGGTCCTGAATCCCACTGTTTCGGCATATATGATTGCACTCCAATTTGTTCAATTAATGTCGATGTTGGTTTGGATTGATTAGATCTGAAACTTCTCATTTATAGAAAATACAAAAATACAATATCATTATTTTCTTTTCGCTCATTTATGATTTCTGTATTCCGAGTTCCTTGTGCAATGCTTTCAATGTATGATTTGGATATTATTCAACTTTCGGTTCGCCATTGCTGTATCGTAATACCCACCAAGTTGTTGCAGTTGTTGCGAGAATCGGTGCTGGTGGATGCGTAAATGTTGTCATATTACCACCACTTTCACTTGGGTTGTAAACATTATAGTATGTGTCAATATTACCTTGATAGATCGGTTGAGATCTCAAAGTGACTGGAACATTCTGACCTCTGGAACTGATTGAATCATTACAGTTTGTTGACATCCACTTCTCTGAGTCGGAAAGCATAAAAAGGAAGTCAGTATTGTCATGAATTGGTCGTACTTTGTCATTGTTTCATTTGGATATGTTCCGTCACCAGTGAGTTTTCTTCAACGAGAATCCGTGAGTGATCGCTCCAAATCATCTGGAACAGTGAGGTATGAATCAAGGTTGAGAGTTGACAATGCAAACTGGTAGAAACGAGCTCCAATTGTTGTAGCTGGTTGTTCAGGATAGTATTTGCTGAGTAGATTCACCTGGATATTCTTCTGCATTGGATTGTGAAAACAAGTGACTTCATTATCGTAATGACGAAAGAGAAGCATGATATCCTTTGCATTCGTGAGAACCATTTGCTGAGTGCAATCAATACCTGATGGAGTCGGTGTCTTCTGAAATGGATAGAATGAGATCTTTTCTGCTGGAATTGTTCCTGGACGATCCTGAGGGTGTCTCAATTTCTAGGGGAAAAACTCGATCCCAGGGGAATATCTCAATCACAGGGGAGAATCTCAGTCACAGGGGAAAGTCTCAATCACAGGGGAAAATCTCAAACACAGGGGAAAACCTCGGGCCACAGGGGAAGAATCTCAAGGACAAGGGGATTGAAGAAGAACACGATTTTGAACATGTTTGGTTTAGCGGTAAGTACGTTGGACTTTGAGACGGCGGACCCGGGTTCGATTCCTGTCATCGACTTTTTTCCTTTTATTTCATTTTTCAGATATCAAATATTCTCTGTTTTCAATCCCTTTTTCTGCAAAACTGTTCATAAAAGACTCTACGAGGAACAAAGCGTTGCTGATGAGCGGGCGATCACGATCCTCCATTGGTTTTCAAATTCCGGCATGATTCCACAAAATAACTCAACACACAACATAACAATGAAATGTTTGATGTTTCTTCTTCTGATTTTCTCAATTCTTCAATTGCTGGCGAGTTTGAAGGTTATTGTAGATCGCTCGTTCCACCATCGACTCGTCATCAGCTGAGTGGACAAGAGCTGTGTGATGGTGTAGAAAGAGTGCAAAATGATGCTTTGAGACTCATCTTGAAGGACAGTGAGAGAAAGATCAGAATGTCTGTCACTTCCACAGCCTTCATTACCTGATGGCGCGAGAAGTTACATGTTGGGAGCGTGAATATCTGTGGAACACTCCAAAGGGCCCACAATAGTGATGTGAATCACTTTGAATTTGCTGTGAACTGTCACATTCCATGAACAACAGACGATCGATCATTCCGAATTTGATTGTGACATCAAACAACAAACAAGTCGTCTTCCTGTAGAAATATTGCCGTTCTCGTCAAAATTTACATCATCCTTCATTTTCTTTGATTTGGTGAATATAGACGAGACCAGACTCAGTGTGTACATCACCTTGATTTCCGTGAAGTCGAGATCAATCATTAACGCACTGAAGAAGATAATAGTTGCAGATAGAGAACAGAACACACCCAGACAGTGGAGACTTAGTGTTTGAAGCTGTTCTTCAAATTGGGGAGAATTTTCGTCTTTGTTGGAAGGAGATGTGGAGCCAAATGGAGATGGGAGACGAAGATGATGTGTTTGATTCGGTTGTCTCATCCTTCGCAAGTTCCTGCTCTCCCATCACTTCTTTCTTCAGAATCTCGTTTTTCCTCTTCCTCCTTCCGATCAATTCGAGCTCCAAAAACGACTCCAACTGAGCCAGTGTTCGCTCGCTTTGAAATGATCTTCAGCTGGCTCTGCAATGAACGGGAAAGGAGACTGGAAGGGTGGTTGTATCGGCGCTGCTTGAACTGTGGACGAGGGAGACAGCGAATATTGGTTTTGTGTCTTTGAGTCCGATTTCTGCTAAAATGGAGGTTTTGGTCGGAGCTGGCGATGGAGTGCGGATTGGTGTGGATTGAGGGGTTGGGACTGGAGAGAGGCTCTCTGGTTGTGGTTCTGTGTCGATATGGATTGATTGAACGAGTGAGTTGTTTTATCTATAAGTGTGTCTGTGTGGATTTAGAGCGGATAATGAGCTGTTGGAGAGAGACGGGTTCGGCTGGGAATGGAAGAGAGGAATGAAGAGCGACACAACAGAGAAAAGGGAGGAGGGAGATGGAGTGAGTGGTGAGGACAGGAAATGAAGAGAAAATAGAACGAATAAAACAAACAATCCACTGTTGTGCGCAGTTGAGCTGAGTGTGTCGGAACAAGGCGCAATCTCTTCGAGATGGCTCAGAAGAGAGAGGAAGATCGCTTCGGTGTATTATCACGCGAAATTGGGAGAAGTAACGACAGGTTCGGTGCTTTCGGTGGGATCGTGTTGAGTCTTCTTCGTGGTGCCATATCCGATCTCGCTCTCCTTTTCCCTCTCCGCCCTTCTCTTTAGCTGCTTCTCTCTTCTTCAGCCACATTGTTCCTTCCAGTTGCGTCTGGTTCAACTAGATCAGTTTATTTGATATCAATTGTCCATAAGAAGGGTGTGATTGTCAATCCAGTTCTTTGAGCGAAAACGCATCTGTGAGATTCGCTGAGATAGACAAAATACGTAGCGGTGTTGTTGAAGTGGGGAACGTGTCTTGTTTTGATTCTGGCCTTGGATAGAGTGGTAGTCGCTGAGTCGAAGGATCGGGAGGCTCAGAGTCATCCATCAACAAATCTAGAGATGATGAGGATGTCTTTGAGACAAAACTGGACAAACGGGAGGTAAGCATATTGATAACATCAACCGAAAGTGTACAGTCTCAAGATTAGCCTTCGACGCATCGATTAGATGGATGAACAGACTGTTCGACCTTGGGTGAAAAGAACAAAGATTGTGAGAATGAGTGAATGTGAAATTGTGAATGGAGCACAAAGAAACATCAAACATTTCATTGTTATGTTGTGTGTTGAGTTATTTTGTGGAATCATGCCGGAATTTGAAACCAATGGAGGATCGTGATCGCCCGCTCATCAGCAACGCTTTGTTCCTCGTAGAGTCTTTATGAACAGTTTTTGCAGAAAAGGGATTGAAAACAGAGAGAATATTTGATATCTGAAAAAATGAAATAAAAAGGAAAAAAGTCGATGACAGGAATCGAACCCGGGTCCGCCGTCTCAAAGTCCAACGTACTTACCGCTAAACCAAACATGTTCAAAATCGTGTTCTTCTTCAATCCCCTTGTCCTTGAGATTCTTCCCCTGTGGCCCGAGATTTTCCCCTGTGATTGAGACTTTCCCTGTGACTGAGATTCTCCCTGTGATTGAGATATTCCCTGGGATCGAGTTTTTCCCTGAAAATTGAGACCCCCGATCCTGATACATCTGCTTCAGATTCTCTTTGCAATTTCTTTCATTTTGTATCCAGAACTCATGCAATACACATCATCAATGCGATAATCCATAATGCTTAGTGAAATGTACTGATCCACAAATTCTGGTTCTTTTGTGACAGTTCCAGCTGAAGTATAAACAATATCTTGAGTTACTGTTGGTTGCAGAAATGATTGGCCAATCTGAACGAAATTCTTAGTGCATGAGGTAACGAGATTGTTTAAGAAATATTGACGATGCTGAATACAATCCGCAATTGATGCTTTTATCTTAGGCGCTGCAGCGGTCCCAGTAACGATTAATGAAAGTGTGTTCTTCAGAGTGAGTTCAGGATTAACAGGACAACAAACGAATGCATCTTCATTGATGTGCACACTCAATTTCAGATCTCCGAAGAGACACCGAGGATAGTCAGTCATCCCTGAGAATATCAGAAGATCTTCAAGATTGATTGACACACGAATTGGTACATCGATTGTGTCTTGAAACACTCCTGTTCCAGACGTCGTTGTGAAGTCTGATAAAGGAATGTAGACACCAGCAACAGATTCGTCATGATTCCATGCATTCTGCCAAGGTGTGTGACAATGTTTTCGATTCTCCAATTGACTCTTCGGTTTGATCAGATTGTAGATGTGCGATTCCATTGATTCGTCATTGGTTGTTGTGCTGATGATTCTCTGATTGTTGTGAAGAACAGGAAGGTCACGAAAGATTGATGCCGAATGCTTGAGTCCAACAAAGATGAATATCCTTTCATTCATGTACGAGCCAATTTTACCTGCAGTTTGTTTCCAGTTGTTGACTTTCAATGTAGCTGTCATCGTGAACGTAATGAATGAATCATCAATTTGACAGATGTCCTGATTACCAGTGAGTGGAATGATTATTTCCTGTCCTTTGTAGAATCTTGAATTCTCAGATGGTTTCAATTCCTGAATAGAAGGACTGTGTGCTCCATCATTCAGAAGGTAATTGATGTGATGCTCAGACATGAGTTGCTGTTGTATTTGACCAATGTCATCTCGGGTGTATTTGATTGATCCCGTGCTGTTTCCAGTCAAAGATGTCGCTCCAGTTCTTTGTTTGTCAGATGTGTAATATGCGAGTTCATTTTATCAAAAATAAAAAAATCAAATTAATGTTTTCTGTACAGTTACTTTTCTTTTGGTTTCTTCGCTTTGGTTTCAGCTTTTCTTCCAGTTTCACAATTTCTCCTCTGAGCTTGTTCGCAACTGCTGTATTTCCTTCATTGATTGCTTGTTCGTATTGTGCCATCTTTCTGCATGGATTTGCTTGTCCGATTTCACGTCTGGAATCATCTCAACACCTGTCTGTGCTACCTTCGAAATCAGTGGTCCAACGAAGGGAATGAGATTCAGAAATGGAGCTCCAACTCTGAGTATGTTTTTACCGACTGCTGCTAATTTTGATAACCAACCTGGTGCCATTTATGTAAAAATAAAAATATTTGATGACAACATTTTTTATTGTCTGAATTGTATCATTGGATTTTGTGACATGTTTCCACCACCTCCAAGATATTGATTTACTGCTTGGTTTTCTCCATTCGATCTTCGAGATTGTTGGTATTCCCCCATCATTCCGCCTAAGCCACTAAGTATTCCTCCTGCTGTTTGTCCAAATTTGTTGTTTGTCTGTGAAAGTAATCCACCACCGACTTGAAGCAGTGTTGGAGCAAGAGGTTTGATGAATTGAAAGAATTGCTTGCCGATATTTTTGAGTTTGTTGAAACTTCCTGGTGCCATTTATGTAAAAATAAAAATACAATTCATTATTATTTTTATCTCGGAATTGCTTTCGTCAATGAAATTCCATAATTGAGGATTGTGTTGTAAGCTTCATTGAAGGCAATGCTCATATCTTTCCACCAACAAGGATCTTGAAAATTGTTCGAAAGATTGGCAGTTTATTCATACATAGACACTTGTCAGACAAATCATCCAATTCAATCACTACATCGTTGATTCCAGTGAGTGTAGCGATGAGAGCACATAAATCACTTTGGTTTGTGATCAATTTCTTTGATGGTTCAATGAGGTTATTCAGGAGTTTCTTTTCACAAGCAAAAGCGTTCTTGTAAACGAGTAAAAGTTGGTCTTTAAATGCTGCTAAATTCGAAGTGTATTCTCGAAGTGGTATTGAACGTGTTTGAATTGGTGCTGATGGATAGATCTCAAGTGGTGGTGGATCATAAAGACCTGGTTCATTGTTCATTTCAACATTCGCGCTTTGTTCAGTACGATCTTCGAGTTTTGATCTTCCCGAAGTTGATCCTTTATTGTCGATGATGACATTGTTGGTGATTGATGTTGGAACTGATGAAGAACTTGTGTGTTTTGTAAATTGACAACTGAGAATTGGCTGCATTTTAGTAAAAATAAAAAAGTCATATATTCATTTTTGTTTTGATCAACTACTGAGATACATGACGTCAGTTTGACCTAGTGTTGCGTTTAAATTCTGTTTAAATGAAGCATATTTTGTTTGTTTTCGTCCTTGTTTTGTTGGATTTGCAGCTGTCCAAGCGTTTCGATACAAGTTTTCACGTCTCTTAGCTATTTTACCACCATTCCAATATCGTTCAATGCCATTTTTGTCAGTCACAATCACATCGTCACTATAGCCATCTCCATCTCTGTCTTCAACAAGTACATTCCAACCACCATATCGTTTTGGATTGGAATCAATCATGTGTTGTGCACTTGGAGCAGATCGAAATGCATCTTCATATCTGAGATCATAATCATGTTCTGCAAGGATTGCACTTGCTGCATGTCTGGCGAGTTTGTCTTTGGTGCTTTGTTTGAAGGGATTGACGCCTTGCTTCCTTTTTGACTGTGTCGGATTTCTTTGTTGAATCTGTCGAAGAATATTTTGATCGTTCATTTAATAAGAAATAAAATATTTAATTTTATATAAATGTTTCATCAAAAACAAATTACATCAAGAAGAAAACAAGGTAACACCTTAACACAAAGAATGTCGTTCAATTCATTCGATAATTTATCAATCTCAGAGGATGTCAATCAGAGGCTGCAACAGGTGAAGACCTCTAACGTCGGAAAATAACTTCCAAGTGCAATTCATCCTGAATTATTGTTCAATCGAAATAGTGTGAATGTTCTCATTGGAAATAGAGGAAGTGGAAAAACCTATAATGTCCTCAGAGAACTGTTGAAAGTGCAGGAAGTGCCTCTCCAAGATGAGAGATTTCACTTGTTTGTGTACGTCACTGACAAGCACAACGATGGTACTTTTGAGCGATCCAAATCACTAATCAAAATTCCTATTGTGAAGGTCAAGTATAATGAAATATTCGTGTTTCTGGAGAATCTTTCAACAGCAAAGGCAGCATACGAAGAAATCATCGATAACAATTGGGAAGAAACAGTGACAGATCAGTCAAGAAAATCAATACTGAAAACACTCCATCTTGATTCATTTCGAGAACGCAATCTTCAAACAATGATCCTCCTCGACGATTGCAGAAGAATCCTCAGTGAGCGAAGAACAAAAGCGAATCCTTCAATTCTGATGGACTTATTGCTGGAAAATCGTCAACCAAAGTTCACATTCTTTCTCACCATTCATGAATTATTCTCACTGTCTCCAGATATGAAATCAAACATCGATTCAATATGGATCTTTGGTGGATTCAATAACGAACGAATCAGAAGAGTATTCAATCAACTGAATGCACCGATGGAATGCAAAGAATTCTGGAGTACATACAAACAATTGACAAAGCAACAAGCAGCAATCTTTCGATATGGTCAGAGCGTAAGTATTGATTACCTTGTAGTTTAAAATCAATCTAATTTGTTCAAAATCGTTTAGATATTTTTGAAATGATTCAAATTGATTTCAACACAATAAGGTTATTTTTAAAATGATTGTACACTTTATTAATTCAATAAAAATGAGTCTAACAGTTTTTGAACCATTTGAACCAGAACAGATAAATTTAGATTCAGTTGAAAGTTTTCAGATGTATTTAAACAAGAATGGAGAGATTCTGAAACGATACACCACAAATAAGCTGAATAAAATGATCAAGATTGATGGATACAGAATAACTAAAACCAAAGGAGTAATAGCACTTCGGAAAGATTCCTATGGTGGTTCTTCAACAATGAATTATACAGATTCACCACAAAAATATGATGAACTTGTATCAAGAATAGCTGTGCTTGAAGACATTGTGAAACGTCTCGCAAATGCTATTGACACTAAGAATCAACGATGGGGTTAATTTTCGCTGAATCCTGATCATTGATGGAATCAGATAAATATCCCAAACATTTCAATAATAATTCATCATCTTTGATTATTTTTGTTGAAACCAGTTGTATTAATTGTTTTTGTGCTTCACTCAATTGTGCATCAAACTCTTGCTTTTTCTGTTGATTTCGATAGTACCATTCTCTTTTACTCATGCGAATTGCATTCTTTGCATCACTTTCTGATTGATAAAACTTTGGTCGTCCTTTCATTTTCGTTGACATCTTTTCTATGGAAATAAAAAATCAAATTTAAATATTAGAATTCATTTTTTTATCCTGTAAGAAATATATGGAGAACATCTCAATAAAGATCATCAATGAATTTGCTCAAAAGCTTGGAGTTGACTGGGATGCTTTACCGTTGAAACGATTGATTGAAACAGCCAATGATGCTCTTCGACAGAATGGCTTTTCAGGTGATGTAAACAACACGAATGAGATTGAACAATTCATCAGAACATTTTCTGTTCGGAATCCTTTGATGGCACCAGTGATTCAAGAATTAATGCAAAGACAGAATAACCAACCCATTGATGCACAACAAATTGATGCGAATGCTCAGCAGAAAAGAAACACTCTTGAAAATCAAATGAGATTGAACCAAGAGATCAGACAACGAAGAATTGTACAACCAAATCAACAAATCATTGAGCACGATCAGGAGCAGAGAAGACAGCAAAGAAGACACCAGCAGAATCTCAATCAGGAAATCCGTGAATATGAACAACGGACGAGATATCAACAACTGTTAGCTCACTTTGAAGAACGAAGACGAAGATTTCTGAATTTGTATCAAGTCCCAATAGAGAATGATATTGTCCTTCCACAGCTGCCACAAACACAATTGAATGCTCTGATGCTGAGAGATGTCGATAATGTTCGAGCATTTATTGCTGCTCTCGAGAATGTGAGGGCAAATTTGGCTCCAGCAGGATACATCGCAGATCAACAATATCGAGACGCCAATGGTCCTGTTCAATTGTATAATCGCAATAACATCGCATCATTTGCAGACATTGAAGCAAGACTCAGAGATGTATTCACAGCAGAGAATTTCCCATTCAAGATCTCTTTTGACTTTGCGATTCTGAATTCTGTAACAGATCAAAACGGAAACACCACTTATGAAGAGAATACACCATTCTATCAGAACTCAATGAAAACATCTCCGATTACCGTTCAAAATCCTCAAGACATTGATGCAGTCATAAATGCGATGAAATCAAGAATAAGAGACAGTTTTGAAGTCACAGTGATTGATACCAAAAGAGTGCCTTGTGCCATTTATGGAGCTGCTTTTTATGTGTACCGATTGCGAAATGGTGGTGCTTGTGTTCCAGGATTGAAAGAACATATTGCTCTTCAGACAGTGTTTTACGTCGATTGTAAATACAAGATATGTATTTTCACAGCTTTGACATATCTCACTCATGGAAAAGAAGCTGATGGCAAGAATATCTGTCGTGATTCACGCATCAAGATCGCAAAGCAGCATTTCACTTCATTCGATCTTTACTCAGACCTCACTAGTCCAGCATTAGTGAAAATTCTCAAAGAGTATCCAGGATTCAATATCTCAACAGAAATTGAACGATTTGTAGCATTTTTCAATGTGAATGTACATATTTATGAAGCAATTGAAAAAGACAATGGAGGTTCATGGATTTATGCTCTTTCTCAGTCATTTCTCTCACCATTGGAGAACGCTAGAGACTTCAACTTACTGATGATCATTCTCGAGTCGGATGCACATTTGATGTTTGTTTCTGATCCACAAAAGCTGACGAAATTGATGATTTGTCCACACTGCAAAGACTATTGTCGACCTTATAATTCAAGAGGCGTAGGCACCAGAGACTTCGACAATCATGTGAAGAAATGTCTCGAACAGGGTATCAAAAATGAAGAAAGATCAGTGGATTTGGACAATGCTTCAGCACCAATACTAACAGCAGTTCTTGACAATCCAACAATGTCTTATCTCTTGTCCCGAGGAAGGATGAACGAATACAAGTATACAGATCAATTCTTGACCTTCGATATTGAAACAATCATTGGCGAATTCTCAATGGATCTTCCTCAATCTGAAAACACACAAGAGAAGAGTACAGTTCTGAACAAGCATCACCTGTATTCATTGGCGTTTTCTTCTTCACTTCCATATTCACGAACAACTAAGGATGAAAATAGACTCGAATGTTCATATGACAATAGTGGTAGAAAATCAGTGTATCTTGACAAGAGTTTTGAAGAAATGAAAGACAATGAAGATGAATGGATCAGAAAGTGTCTCAAAGCTGGATTAATCGATGCTGATCTGACAAAAGAGAAAATTCAAAAGCAAGCACACAATATTGGCTTTATACATTTCATCATAAATGATATGTTCGTCGAAGCACTGAGAATTCAAGAATATCAACAGTACTCAGATCCAGAAATTCCATCAAATAAGTATGTCACAGTAATGGGTTGGAATAGTGCAAACTTCGATCTTCCAGTGATCATGAATGCACTTCACTTCACGCAATGGAGCATCTATGAACCACCACTTGGATCTGCAAAGTGTCCGAAACAGCTCGTGGTTCGTCATAAGAAACTCCAGGTGTCATTGAGATTCCTTGATGCTATGAATTTTGTATCTCCACAATCATTGAAATCATTTGTGCAGGATTTTGGTGATGGAACTGACTCAAAAGGCATCTTTCCATACGAAGCAATCAATATCACTAATGTTGAAGAAGAATTGAATAAATCAGAACCGTTTCCAGAAGAAGTGTTCTATTCACATGTGAAAAATGAATCGTTGTTGAAAGATCTTTCGTATTCTGACTATGTTGAAGATGCCAAGAGATTCAGTACAAGAAGAGAATACCTGAAGAACTATAACATCAACGACACACTCATTATGATTGATCCAATTCAGAAACTAATTCAATGGTTTGCATCAGGGAGAGTCGATATGTTGCAGTTTGTTTCATGTCCGGCAGCAGCAGTGAATTTGAGAAATATGTCGACCTACTTTCCGTCACTCTATTCTGATTCACCTCCATATGCCGACTTCGATATCGATGCCACTTATGTAGTCAAAACATATGAGAAAGCTTATGATTTGACACTAGCGAAATGGAAATATATGGTGAAGAATTATGAATACCAGGATGAGAGAGCAGATCGAGATTATTCCAAGAATGTGAATGACAATGACTATGAATGGATGACTGAATTGATCAAGAAAGGATGTGCAATTTGTGGAGCTTCATTTACGCATCAGAATCAACCAACTCTCGATCGAATTGACTGCTCACTATCTCACACAAAAGAGAATTGTCAACCATGTTGTGTGTACTGTAATGTTGTGAAATCAAATCGAGATGAACACCTGACAAAACTCAAGATTAAACTACGCCAATTTGCTCAAATCCACAAGCTTCAAATGACATTAACGGATGAAAGAGTGTATAAGCTCCTGAGGAGTGGCATTACTGGTGGTTTGTCCAATGTTATGCACAGACTGAATCGATCAGGAATTGACACAATTCATCGTTTTGAATACGATAGTGCAAACAAGAAAGTGATTGACAAAGATACTGGAAATGAAATGACTCACATCCTCTGTCTTGACAATAATTCTCTCTATCCAAGTGTTTCTGCATCAGTACCACACAAAGCAGTTAAATATACACACAACAAAATGTATATGCCTGGAGGTGTCAAATTCTACACAACAAAGAAGGAAGTAATGTTGAAAATCATCAAAGAAAGAAAAGATCTGTTCGCTGTCAAAGTGAAGGGACACATTCGTGAAGACAGAATCAATGATTTCATCAACATGCCTCCAATCATTCAGGCAATCAATATCAGACCAGATCAGATGTGCTCAGAAGACACTCTTGAAGCAATGAGGAATTGTGGAGTTCCAGAAGGCAAATCAGAGAAGAAAGTCACACAACTGTTGTCCACTTTTGGTGAGTACAGAGTCTTCAATTCATACTATTTGTGGTTCCTTATTGATGATTGTGCTTTTGAAATCGATGATGTGTCTGAGATGGCTGTCTTCGAGAAGAATACTGCATTCAATGGATTCATAACATCAATGATTCAACGTCGAATCGCTGCAATCGAGGCTGGAAACACTGGTATGGAAAAGTTCTGTAAACTAATCCTTAATTCATGTTACGGTTATGATTCACTCAATACTGAGAAATACAAAAGATCATATTTGTTAAATCGAGAACAGACATTTCTGAAGCACTTGTATCCTGATTTTCTGTCGACTGATCAGATTGGTAAAGATTTGTATTTAGTCGATGTGAAACCCAAGAAATTCAAATGCAAAACTGCTCTTCAATCAGCGTTCTTTACACTGGAGAATGCCAAGTATTGGTACTTCAATTTCTACTACAGTTTCCTCACCAAATGCTGTGTTGAACAGAAGTTTCCTTTCATTTATTGTGACACAGACTCGTTGTCTATCGCTATTGCAGGTGATCCAAATCAAAACTGTCATCAAGGTTTATCAGCAATAGTGTCAAATCAAAAGTTCTACGACAAGAAAGTGTTTCAGTGGTTGCCGAATCCAAAGTGTGGAAATAAATCAAGGAAGAAACTGCTGGGATTGTCAGTGGAGAAAGAAGGTGATTTCATGATTGCTCTGTCGCCAAAGTGCTACTTCATCAGTGAGAAAAATACACAAGTGCACAAAGCCATTAAAGGTATCTCGTTAGCCCGGAATTCACATCTGGATCAATCACAATTCATCAAAGCAAATGTGACTAAACAACCGATTGAAGGAGAGAATGTGAACTTTCAAATGAAGGAAGATTCAATGGTGACAGTACTGGTGAAAAAGAATGCATTGACGTCAATTCACACAAAGATGATGGTACTTCCGAATGGCTCATGTGCTCCATTCATTGATGGATTGAACAGAGATGACTATCTTTGCTGAGGATAAGTTATTTTTATGTCCATTAAATGCCAACAGTAGATTCAATATTCAAAAATGTTCCATCATGGGAAGTAGCTAAACAGAAGCGACATGCAACAAGGATATTTCAACAATGTTCAGAAGAGAATGGACTCAAGACTAATCTGCAACTCTATTCTCGTATTCTCCATCAGTATCAGTTCACACCACAGCAATTGTCAGATATAGCAAAACAAGATCGTATTCTCCAGTTTGGAGGGAAAACACTGTCGGAATTGTACAATTCGTATTTTACTTTGTTTCGTGTCAATCATCCAGATCAAGTGTTTGAAGCAGATTTGCGAAGAATGAGAGTGTTCAATCCAGCGCCAAGGATCAATGCGCCAGCTCCACGGATTCCACAGCAAATCGACTATCCATTCAAGTCAAAAACAAAAGTGTTTCATCAGGTGAATCCAACAGTTCCAGTTCCAGATCAGAATACGTTTGTGACTGATCATAATCCAAAGAATCGATTGTTTCTTCAACGTCCTTCCTTCTCTCCGTATCGACATTCGTGGGAAATTGACATCATGGTGCTCAAGACAAATCCACAATCAATTCCGCAATACTATCTGGTGTGTGTGAACATAAATACCAAGTATCTTGTCATGATCAAAATAGCGTCGATGAATGATGTAGTAATCCAAAATGCTCTTCAGCAGTTGATTCAGACAGTGAAAGTTGAGCACATTCGTGGAGATGCAGAATCGGGATGGAACAACAATCGCATCAGAGATTTCCTCGAAAGGAATGACGTCCAGTTCTTCTTTTCATCATCACCATTCACGAACAAAAATAGAATTGTTGATCGAATGATTCGCACCATCAGAGATGCTTTTCGTGGCAATGTGACTCAGATGTGTGACAATGATGCAATGCAGCAGTTCGTGGATTACTACAATCTAACTCCTCATAAGGCCTTTCGCAATATCGTGACTCCAGTTGAGGTTGAAAGAGATGCTGAACTCGAATGGGCATATATCCAACGAAAGCAAGACAAATTGAAGCAGATCAAGAGAACTCAGAACAGGAAAGGATTATGGGATTATCATCCAGGCAATGTGCTTCAGATTCGGTTGGATTTATCAAAAACTCAACACACATTCGAGAAACGCAGAAGACAGTTCAATAAATTGGCGACATTTATGTCATACGTCAATGGTAATGTTCGCTGTCAACTCCTTCAGCCATACCAAGACATTCGTGTTGTAGACATTCCAATTCACTTCACAGAAAAGATTGCAGATTCAGTCAATGCTCTGACGCCTCAGATCGGCAATAAGTTCAATCTCCGATGAAAATAGTGACATTTATTTTTGCTTGAAAATTTAGAGTTCTCAACTTTCTCGTATATACAGACTACTGAACGGGCAAAAATAGTCAGAGAAGAGCCTTCCCACGTTCGTACGAGCTTCCTATAGACACCCCGATACTCCTTTGGGGATCGTTCTATCGCGATCCTTCTAAATGACTGCTGCTGGCGAAGTCCTTGAAGGGGTTAAGTCTTGGGTGGGCATGATTTACGGTCACATCTAAGTGAGGCCAACATGAACCCCGGGGACAATCTTTCGATCATCCGTCTCCAATCCAACCTCCAATTCGTTCTGCGCATCAGTCACCAGGGCACCATTTTGCCTGAGTATCTTGGAACATTACGTCGAGGGCTCTGTACTTGAACTTGGCCAACAACTCCTCTTCATATACAAATTAAAAAATTAGAAATTGAAAAAAGTTTAACGTTTGTTTTTTGGATCACCCATAGCTCCCGAACTAATGCTCAAATCACTCTGAAAACATCAGAAATGAACTCAGCAGATCGGGATTGACCTTGGAAGAGGTTTGTATGGTCGAAGCTCAAAATTGTATTTTTCAAACTTTGTCTGGATCTCCTCTTCATATACATATTAAAAAAATCGATAAAAAATAAATCAGCGTTAATTTTGAGATCACCCATAACCCCCGAAATACTTCTCAGATCACACGAAACACATCATAAATAAGCTCACCAGGCCGATATTGACCTTGTTGGAACAGTTTTGGATGGTCTCAAAAAATAAGGTTAATTTGTAAAAATAAATTTCTGTATTTTCACATATGGTGGTGAAAAAAAGTGAAAAAATCAAAAATGGCCAGAACAATCCACCGATGCCACAGATGCATGGGGAGAGTGTGCACGTCATTCTGGTGCGTTCTGATCGAAATATCAGTGAATTGTGGGTGTCAGAAAAAACAAACGCTTAACTTTTTTTAAAATCTAATATTTTATCTCCTTAGAAAGAATGAACACAAAAGTTGAAGACAAAAAAGTCAATGACATTTGTGCCATTAATCCTGGATTGATCGACGATCATTTCGAAGCATTGTTCAACGGCACTCCAGTCGAAATACAATCTTTGAATGATCGTTTGAGAGCTCATGAAGTCCCTATTTATGACTACAAGAAATATAGCGAAGGTGCTTCAACCGAGAATGCTGGATCCAGAAAGACAGGAACAGCGATAAATATTGCACATGTGACCAATCTAGCAGTCGTGGACATTGACATCTTGAATAAGGATGCTAATGAACAAACCAAAACCAAAATCAGACAATCAGTGATTGATGTACTACCTAAAAATGTCGGATTAGTCGTCACTGGTTCTGGTGGCCTTCACATCTACTGCGATATTGACGGATACAAACTGGAAAAGAATTCAATGGTGAAGGTAAAGAAAACTGAGCAATACGATGTGGATTTGTTCGCTTGTGTAGACTCCAATCTGCGCTGGATTGTGCAACCAAAATCAAGAGTGCAAAGGAAGGTCGAAGGCAAGAATAAAATCCATACATATTCAACATTGAATGATTTTAATCAGCTCTTTAAACTGGCATCATTGTCGGATGTATTGTCCAATCTGTGCATTGCATTGAAGCCAATTCCATCAGATAAGAAGCCATCAGTCAAGCCTCCAAAGACAGAGGGTCCAAAAGTTCCTACATTCGACAGTGATTCAATTCAACAGTATTCTTTGAAGCAAGCAGAGGTAATCAGAAAAGGATTGACAGGACTGACAATCCACAATGATTCTGGCTCTCGTTCACTCGAGGATGAAGTTTCCCTGTTGCCATTGTTTGCTGGACTCAATTCATTGCGACAAATTGATGGATTCACTGACGAGATGCTGGACCAAACGTACCAAGACGTCTATGCTCACAATACATTAACAGAGAATACAAAAATGAATTGGGATGCTCAAAGAATCAGGCATGCTTCGAACGTTTCGCATCCAGGAGTACTCGTCAAAATCATTCGGATCCACAATGAAAAATACTACAATAATGAACTCGTTATTCCTCTCACAGACTACGATGTCTCAGATGTATTTGACAGCATTGATGAATCCGAGGAGGACCAATGCCTTGAGCAAAGCAATGATGAGCCATACAAAGAAAAAAATTAATCTTCTGTCTCCATTTGACTTCTCTACAATCAGGAAAAAGGCCACAAATAAAGAATACAAATCAGAAAAGGAAGTTCTGAGAGATCTGCTGAAAGTTCTTCGCTGTATTGAAGTATCGTTGCTTTGCATTGTGAAGGAATACAGTTCGCTTGATCTATGCTACTGCGTCAATGTTCAGAAAGAAAGCAATGTCCTAAGATTGTTGAAATCAATTAAAGTGACCATACCAAACGAGGATCCAAAGAAAGTGAAAGTATTCAATTGCCAAAGCCTATTCGAGGACAATCGTAATCGTTTTATGGTCAATGGCATTCGATTCATCAGTGACAATCCAGAAATGTTCTCACTATTTAAGGATACAAATACCCATTCGTTGATGAAGTAAACAATGAGCTTGTTCAACCATTCTTAGATTTCACCAAAGAGATCATTTCCGACAACAATGACGAATTGTACAACTTCATCTTGAATTGGATTTCTTTTGTCATTCAGAATCCAGGTCAGAAGACAGCGTCTGTCATAATCTTGAAGGGAATGCAAGGAATTGGCAAGAATGTGTGGACCAATGTGCTCTGTGAACTAATGCGTGGATACTCTGCTCCAAACGTCACAGATATTCAGGAACTATGTGGTACATTCAATACAGTGATTGAAGGAAAGATGCTGATTGTCTGCAATGAACTGAAGAATGCTGGGGAAGAAAGAATGTCCAATTTTGATGCTCTCAAATCCATAATATCAGATACAAGTTTTAGAGCAAACGAGAAAGGAATCGCTCGTCGTGATGCCGAGAATGTAGCCAACCTAATCTTCTGTACAAACAACGCATATCCAGTAAAGATTGAAGTCGACGACAGACGTTACTGTGTGTGCAATGTGTCCAATAAAAAGAAAGATGATGCTGCAGTCTTTCTCAATCTCATTCGTTCATTCTCTCATGAATTCTACTCACATTTGTTGACCTACTTCAGACAAAGGGACATTTCTAAATTCAATCCAAGACAATTGCCAAACACAGATGCAAGATGTCTACTCCAGGAGGTGTCTAGATCAGCAATTGGAGACTTTTGTCTGCAACACATTGACGAATTGGAGAAAGGAATGCCATGCTCATATGCAGCTGAACTCATGCCTGAATATTACAAAAAACTAAAGACGTTCCAGATGGATTTACATGAGCATTGCATCAGAAAGAGAGTCACAGTGAATAAAGCAAGAGTATGGTGCTACGTGATCGATCCAAAGTATGCAGAACTGCTTAGAAGGTCTGCTCTTGAGTCAGAAAGCGATGAAGAAGACAGTCTAGAATAAGCACAACAATGTAGATATATTTTTGAAGAACTATTGACTGTCCAAAAGTGGCCCAGGTGGCCTAGGTGGATCGCGAAATTAAATTAGTTTTTATTTTTGGGAGGTCCACAGGTCCACAGGTCCACAAGTCCACATCAAGAAAAAAAAGATGGAAAAAGGCAGTCCTTCTCGCTCATTGCTGTTTTATTACATTGTTTTCATATTCTGTGGATTTTTCATTGGTGTTGGATTTCATTGCTATATTCCAATGACGATTGACTGGACCAGGTGGCCTAGGTGGATCGCGAAATTAAATTAGTTTTTATTTTTGGGAGGTCCACAGGTCCACAAGTCCACAAGTCCACAGAAGCTCAGAAATGGTCATATACTGATGTTTATATACAGTCTTTATCTTTATTTTATATACTGACCTAAGTCATATAGAGATAATTGTAGCATCAAAATATAAAAGTCCACAATATATAATTTATGTAATATGACAGCAATGAGCAAACAACAAACCACAAATGACATTTTCTATATTGCTCCTCTCTTTTATATACTGACCTAAGTCAAATAGAGAAAATTGTTGCTTTAAAATAAAAAAGTCCACAATACAAATATTGAATGTAATAAAACTGCTATGAGCAAAAAATGAAATACCCACAAAAGATATTTCCATTATTTTTTTCTCGATGTGGACTTGTGGACCCGTGGACCTGTGGACCTCCCAAAAATAAAAACCAATTTGATTTCGCGATCCACCTAGGCCACCTGGTCCAGTCAATCGTCATTGGAAAACACTCATGAATTCCAACACCAATGAAAATTCCACAATACACACATTTTATGTAAGATGACAGCTATGAGCAAAAATGAAATACCCACAAAAGATATTTCCATTATTTTTTCTCGATGTGGACTTGTGGACCCGTGGACCTGTGGACCTCCCAAAAATAAAACCAATTTGATTTCGCGATCCACCTAGGCCACCTGGTCCAGTCAATCGTCATTGGAAAACACTCATGAATTCCAACACCAATGAAAATTCCACAATACACACATTTTATGTAAGATGACAGCTATGAGCAAAAATGAAATACCCACAAAGATATTTCCATTATTTTTTTCTCGATGTGGACTTGTGGACCCGTGGACCTGTGGACCTCCCAAAAATAAAACCAATTTGATTTCGCGATCCACCTAGGCCACCTGGTCCAGTCAATCGTCATTGGAAAACACTCATGAATTCCAACACCAATGAAAATTCCACAATACACACATTTTATGTAAGATGACAGCTATGAGCAAAAATGAAATACCCACAAAAGATATTTCCATTATTTTTTCTCGATGTGGACTTGTGGACCCGTGGACCTGTGGACCTCCCAAAATAAAACCAATTTGATTTCGCGATCCACCTAGGCCACCTGGTCCAGTCAATCGTCATTGGAAAACACTCATGAATTCCAACACCAATGAAAATTCCACAATACACACATTTTATGTAAGATGACAGCTATGAGCAAAAATGAAATACCCACAAAGATATTTCCATTATTTTTTCTCGATGTGGACTTGTGGACCCGTGGACCTGTGGACCTCCCAAAAATAAAACCAATTTGATTTCGCGATCCACCTAGGCCACCTGGTCCAGTCAATCGTCATTGGAAAACACTCATGAATTCCAACACCAATGAAAATTCCACAATACACACATTTTATGTAAGATGACAGCTATGAGCAAAAATGAAATACCCACAAAGATATTTCCATTATTTTTTTCTGTGGACTTGTGGACCCGTGGACCTGTGGACCTCCCAAAAATAAAACCAATTTGATTTCGCGATCCACCTAGGCCACCTGGTCCAGTCAATCGTCATTGGAAAACACTCATGAATTCCAACACCAATGAAAATTCCACAATACACACATTTTATGTAAGATGACAGCTATGAGCAAAAATGAAATACCCACAAAGATATTTCCATTATTTTTTCTCGATGTGGACTTGTGGACCCGTGGACCTGTGGACCTCCCAAAAATAAAACCAATTTGATTTCGCGATCCACCTAGGCCACCTGGTCCAGTCAATCGTCATTGGAAAACACTCATGAATTCCAACACCAATGAAAATTCCACAATACACACATTTTATGTAAGATGACAGCTATGAGCAAAAATGAAATACCCACAAAAGATATTTCCATTATTTTTTCTCGATGTGGACTTGTGGACCCGTGGACCTGTGGACCTCCCAAAATAAAACCAATTTGATTTCGCGATCCACCTAGGCCACCTGGTCCAGTCAATCGTCATTGGAAAACACTCATGAATTCCAACACCAATGAAAATTCCACAATACACACATTTTATGTAAGATGACAGCTATGAGCAAAAATGAAATACCCACAAAAGATATTTCCATTATTTTTTCTCGATGTGGACTTGTGGACCCGTGGACCTGTGGACCTCCCAAAAATAAAACCAATTTGATTTCGCGATCCACCTAGGCCACCTGGTCCAGTCAATCGTCATTGGAAAACACTCATGAATTCCAACACCAATGAAAATTCCACAATACACACATTTTATGTAAGATGACAGCTATGAGCAAAAATGAAATACCCACAAAAGATATTTCCATTATTTTTTCTCGATGTGGACTTGTGGACCCGTGGACCTGTGGACCTCCCAAAATAAAACCAATTTGATTTCGCGATCCACCTAGGCCACCTGGTCCAGTCAATCGTCATTGGAAAACACTCATGAATTCCAACACCAATGAAAATTCCACAATACACACATTTTATGTAAGATGACAGCTATGAGCAAAAATGAAATACCCACAAAAGATATTTCCATTATTTTTTTCTCGATGTGGACTTGTGGACCCGTGGACCTGTGGACCTCCCAAAAATAAAACCAATTTGATTTCGCGATCCACCTAGGCCACCTGGTCCAGTCAATCGTCATTGGAAAACACTCATGAATTCCAACACCAATGAAAATTCCACACAACACACATTTTATGTAAGATGACAGCTATGAGCAAAAATGAAATACCCACAAAGATATTTCCATTATTTTTTTCTCGATGTGGACTTGTGGACCCGTGGACCTCCCAAAAATAAAACCAATTTGATTTCGCGATCCACCTAGGCCACCTGGTCCAGTCAATCGTCATTGGAAAACACTCATGAATTCCAACACCAATGAAAATTCCACAATACACACATTTTATGTAAGATGACAGCTATGAGCAAAAATGAAATACCCACAAAGATATTTCCATTATTTTTTTCTCGATGTGGACTTGTGGACCCGTGGACCTGTGGACCTCCCAAAATAAAACCAATTTGATTTCGCGATCCACCTAGGCCACCTGGTCCAGTCAATCGTCATTGGAAAACACTCATGAATTCCAACACCAATGAAAATTCCACAATACACACATTTTATGTAAGATGACAGCTATGAGCAAAAATGAAATACCCACAAAAGATATTTCCATTATTTTTTCTCGATGTGGACTTGTGGACCCGTGGACCTGTGGACCTCCCAAAATAAAACCAATTTGATTTCGCGATCCACCTAGGCCACCTGGTCCAGTCAATCGTCATTGGAAAACACTCATGAATTCCAACACCAATGAAAATTCCACAATACACACATTTTATGTAAGATGACAGCTATGAGCAAAAATGAAATACCCACAAAGATATTTCCATTATTTTTTTCTCGATGTGGACTTGTGGACCCGTGGACCTGTGGACCTCCCAAAATAAAACCAATTTGATTTCGCGATCCACCTAGGCCACCTGGTCCAGTCAATCGTCATTGGAAAACACTCATGAATTCCAACACCAATGAAAATTCCACAATACACACATTTTATGTAAGATGACAGCTATGAGCAAAATGAAATACCCACAAAGATATTTCCATTATTTTTTCTCGATGTGGACTTGTGGACCCGTGGACCTGTGGACCTCCCAAAAATAAAACCAATTTGATTTCGCGATCCACCTAGGCCACCTGGTCCAGTCAATCGTCATTGGAAAACACTCATGAATTCCAACACCAATGAAAATTCCACAATACACACATTTTATGTAAGATGACAGCTATGAGCAAAAATGAAATACCCACAAAGATATTTCCATTATTTTTTCTCGATGTGGACTTGTGGACCCGTGGACCTGTGGACCTCCCAAAATAAAACCAATTTGATTTCGCGATCCACCTAGGCCACCTGGTCCAGTCAATCGTCATTGGAAAACACTCATGAATTCCAACACCAATGAAAATTCCACAATACACACATTTTATGTAAGATGACAGCTATGAGCAAAAATGAAATACCCACAAAGATATTTCCATTATTTTTTCTCGATGTGGACTTGTGGACCCGTGGACCTGTGGACCTCCCAAAAATAAAACCAATTTGATTTCGCGATCCACCTAGGCCACCTGGTCCAGTCAATCGTCATTGGAAAACACTCATGAATTCCAACACCAATGAAAATTCCACAATACACACATTTTATGTAAGATGACAGCTATGAGCAAAAATGAAATACCCACAAAGATATTTCCATTATTTTTTTCTCGATGTGGACTTGTGGACCCGTGGACCTGTGGACCTCCCAAAAATAAAACCAATTTGATTTCGCGATCCACCTAGGCCACCTGGTCCAGTCAATCGTCATTGGAAAACACTCATGAATTCCAACACCAATGAAAATTCCACAATACACACATTTTATGTAAGATGACAGCTATGAGCAAAAATGAAATACCCACAAAGATATTTCCATTATTTTTTTCTCGATGTGGACTTGTGGACCCGTGGACCTGTGGACCTCCCAAAATAAAACCAATTTGATTTCGCGATCCACCTAGGCCACCTGGTCCAGTCAATCGTCATTGGAAAACACTCATGAATTCCAACACCAATGAAAATTCCACAATACACACATTTTATGTAAGATGACAGCTATGAGCAAAAATGAAATACCCACAAAGATATTTCCATTATTTTTTCTCGATGTGGACTTGTGGACCCGTGGACCTGTGGACCTCCCAAAATAAAACCAATTTGATTTCGCGATCCACCTAGGCCACCTGGTCCAGTCAATCGTCATTGGAAAACACTCATGAATTCCAACACCAATGAAAATTCCACAATACACACATTTTATGTAAGATGACAGCTATGAGCAAAAATGAAATACCCACAAAGATATTTCCATTATTTTTTCTCGATGTGGACTTGTGGACCCGTGGACCTGTGGACCTCCCAAAAATAAAACCAATTTGATTTCGCGATCCACCTAGGCCACCTAGGCCAGTCAATCGCCATTGGAAAACACCCATGAAATCCAACACCAATGAACCAGCCACCAAATCCACCATCATCAATGTCCCAATCATTTTTATTCATCCTAAGTATGCTTCTGCACATGTGGACTTGTGGACCCGTGGACCTCCCAAAAATAAAACCAATTTGATTTCGCGATCCACCTAGGCCACCTGGTCCAGTCAATCGCCATTGTATTCATCCATCAATTCCTCACACCCCTGCATCCCCATCAATGCCCACTCAATCAATGTCCACACAACAATGTCCACACAATAATATCCTTCACCGACTCATCTCACTTATTTCACGTTCAGCCACATCAATGCCCTCACATCAATGCCTCCTCAATCATGTCCCCACAACAGTGCCACCTCAACAATGCCACTCAACAATGTCCACACAATCATGTCTCCTCAACAATGTCTCTTCACCAACCCACATATCTCTCATGTCACGTATTTCAACATCAATGCCACTCATCAATATCCACTCATCAATGCCCCACTCATCAATATCACACATCAGTACCCCACTCATCAATGCCTCCTTCACCCTCCCAATCTTTTCACCTATGCCTAATCACCCTTGTCTCTTCACTTATTTTCCCACACCTATCTTTTCACCGATGCCCAATCACCCTTGTCTATGCCACCTATTTCCCTACACTTATTCTTATCAACTACTCAACCACCACCCTATATCTCTTGAAAGATTCAAAACCCATATTTTCTCGAGAAAAATTCTTAGAAAAAATGGTTTCTTTTTGAGCATCTTTTGTCGAGATCGATACGAACAATATGCAATTTGTTTGGTGAAAACGGATGGCTGGTTGTGGAGATATGACGTCGAAAAGTTGAAAAAAGGTGTGGATTGTACTGTATGAGGCTACAGAGCCCAATAATGGGTCTTTAGCTCCAAATTTTTCCGGATTATTTCTCACCAAAACTACATTTCCCAGAAAAATCTCGATTTTAGGCGGTTTATTGAAAACCGGCGGTTTGGTGACAGCACTATCAATTTTGTGATTTGGGTCAGAATTTTGACATCATTCAAAAGTTCGACGGTCACAAACAAAAACGAAAAGAACGCTCTTCTCACGGCTTCATCAAAGATCTCGATAATACTGGTCGATCATGTTATGCACCAATTCAGGAGAAAAGTCAATTCATTTTTCATCAACGAGAGGAGATTGATTTTGAATGTTGGTCTTCGTACTTTGAATGAAGTCAAAATTCTGTCCCATTTTTCACAGTCCATCGCCTTTTTCGCTTTCGAATAGCAGATTTTCATCTCGATTTTCATAATCATGGGGTGGCATTCTGATGTTCGATGGCCACGCTGAACTTTTCTTATCGCCCTCACCTTCTCGAGATATCGGGACTTCTTGGCCGTTTGGCCGATCGTGTAACGAGATCCTGACCCATATTTTTCGGAAACCAACTGACCAGTGGAGATGTCTTTTGGCTGGTAACACAGGGGTTCGACTCCTGCCGAGCACAACTTTTGCCACAACTTAGAGGTTTTGGCCCACAAAGTCCACCCTTGAACAATCAGTGATCTTGATATGAGGAGAAATAAAGGTTATGCTTCGTACCCCTTTAGAGTTCCTTGATCCAGACCCATTTTTGAATGAAACGTCTTTGAAGCTCCTAATATTTTGGAAAACCTTTTCAAAAAATGCTGGGAATCTTGGCAAAACGATGATTGAAAATCGAAAATGAACAACTGGAACGATGAAAAGAAAGATGGTGAAACTGAGAATCAAGAAGTAGCTTAATAGGTTACCAATCAACAACGATATGCGTGTATTGTTCAGGAGGAGGTGTGGCCTGGGAGTTCCTTGATCGACCAAACCTCTACCGAATCGTACTGGCCAGAAAGTGTGATCTGGTGTGTGAGCAAACGAAAGAGCATGACAGACAAATGAAAGCGAATACCGCGAAGTACACAGCGTTCGGAATGTTCCTGAGAATCACCGGTTGGCGCTCGTCGTTGATGAAAAGGGTGGCAGTCCTGACCTTCCCAGTCATGTCAATCTCGACCGAGGCAAGCTGACCCTGCTCACACTCCTGGTTTCCACGGACATCTCTGGGCGTGCCGGATTGTTCCGCTGGAAGGATGCAAACG
>JARBJD010000663.1:0-25282 GCA_033064195.1 Blattamonas nauphoetae | reverse complement strand
TCCATCTCGCTCATCCCTCCCCATCTTCCATCCCTATCCATCCCGCTCTTCTCAATCGATTGCTCTCGTCGCTCTTCTCAATCGATTGCCCTCGTCGCTCTCGCTCATCCCTCCCCATCGATCCGGTCCATCTCGCTCATCCCTCCCCATCGATCCGGTCCATCTCGCTCATCCCTTCCCATCGATTCGGTCCATCTCGCTCATCCCTCCCCATCGATCCTGTCCATCCCGCTCTTCTCAATCGATTGCCCTCCTCGCTCTCGCTCATCCCTCCCCATCGATCCTGTCCATCCCGCTCTTCTCAATCGATTGCCCTCCTCGCTCTCGCTCATCCCTCCCCATCGATCCGGTCCATCTCGCTCATCCCTTCCCATCGATTCGGTCCATCTCGCTCATCCCTCCCCATCGATCCTGTCCATCCCGCTCTTCTCAATCGATTGCCCTCCTCGCTCTCGCTCATCCCTCCCCATCGATCCTGTCCATCCCGCTCTTCTCAATCGATTGCCCTCGTCGCTCTCGCTCATCTCTCTCCATCGATCCGGTCCATCACGCTCATCCCTCCCCATCGATCCGGTCCATCTCGCTCATCCCTCCCCATCGATCCTGTCCATCCTGCTCATCCCTCCCCATCGATCCTGTCCATCCCGCTCTTCTCAATCGATTGCCCTCGTCGCTCTCGCTCACCCCTCCCCATCGATCCGGTCCATCTCGCTCATCCCTCCCCATCGATCCGGTCCATCTCGCTCATCCCTCCCCATCGATCCGGTCCATCTCGCTCATCCCTCCCCATCGATCCTGTCCATCCTGCTCATCCCTCCCCATCGATCCTGTCCATCCCGCTCTTCTCAATCGATTGCCCTCGTCGCTCTCGCTCACCCCTCCCCATCGATCCGGTCCATCTCGCTCATCCCTCCCCATCGATCCGGTCCATCACGCTCATCCCTCCCCATCGATCCGGTCCATCACGCTCATCCCTCCCCATCGATCCGGTCCATCACGCTCATCCCTCCCCATCGATCCGGTCCATCTCGCTCATCCCTCCCCATCGATCCTGTCCATCCTGCTCATCCCTCCCCATCGATCCTGTCCATCCCGCTCTTCTCAATCGATTGCCCTCGTCGCTCTCGCTCACCCCTCCCCATCGATCCGGTCCATCTCGCTCATCCCTCCCCATCGATCCGGTCCATCTCGCTCATCCCTCCCCATCGATCCGGTCCATCTCGCTCATCCCTCCCCATCGATCCGGTCCATCTCGCTCATCCCTCCCCATCGATCCTGTCCATCTCGCTCATCCCTCCCCATCGATCCTGTCCATCCCGCTCTTCTCAATCGATTGCCTTCGTCGCTCTCGCTCATCCCTCCCCTTCGATCCTGTCTGTCTCGCTCCCTCCTCTCCGTTCTGTTCCTCTCGATCACTCCCTCCTCTCCGTTCTGTTCCTCTCGATCACTCACTCCTCTCCGTTCTGTTCCTC
The DNA here is from genome assembly GCA_033064195.1 of Blattamonas nauphoetae. NCBI lineage: Eukaryota > Preaxostyla > Oxymonadida > Blattamonas > Blattamonas nauphoetae. Next base: position 23,810 of record JARBJD010000663.1, on the reverse strand, counting down.
TCGTTCACTCACTCCTCTCCGTTCTGTTCCTCTCGATCACTCACTCCTCTCCGTTCTGTTCCTCTCGATCACTCACTCCTCTCCGTTCTGTTCCTCTCGATCACTCACTCCTCTCCGTTCTGTTCCTCTCGATCACTCACTCCTCTCCGTTCTGTTCGTCTCGAGCGCTCCCTCCTCTCCGTTCTGTTCCTCTCGATCACTCACTCCTCTCCGTTCTGTTCCTCTCGATCACTCACTCCTCTCCGTTCTGTTCCTCTCGATCACTCACTCCTCTCCGTTCTGTTCGTCTCGAGCGCTCCCTCCTCTCCGTTTGTTTGATTTTGGCTGTTGATCTGACGAGTCAGAATCGATCGTAATCACTGATAACTTTTTCTTTGACGGCCTACGAGCTCTTTTCCCCTCAACAATCAACCCTGGTTCCACCAGGTTCATCATCGCCTCCAAATCAAAACCCTCTTCAAATTCTGCGTCGCTATCGTAGTCCATATCCACAATATTGTCTGTGTCTTCCCCAATCAGAGCTTCAGTCGAGTCAGTTTGACTGAAGGACATTTGTTCAGACGTCGTCACGTGTGAGGAATCCGAATCGTCAACGGACGAGCTTTCTCGAACCTCTTTCTTCATTCGGAACCGTTTTTTCGTTGCGTTTCGGATCTTACCGCTCGGCTTGAGGAGCTGGTCGAGGCGTTTGAGTTCCAATTTCATCCTTCGTTCCTGTTTTCGCATGTTGGCGTCGATTGTCTTCAGTATTTTGCCTTGCTGGTGATGCCGCCATCGGTTCCTAAACTCGGGATCTGTGATGACGTGTCCGCTGATGGGAAAAAGCCCAGTCGCAGACACATCACCGATTGTTTCTGTGGATTCAATTGGACCGGCAAGGAGTTCTTCCATAGTGCCATCTTCAAGGATTTTGTGTCGCCATCGACCAGTCTCCCATTCTGAATCGGGATTCTCCATATTGTCCAATTCTTGAGCAATCGAGGTTGGATTCGAGTGTTCGTGCATGAGTTTTGCTAGCATTTTGCTTGGTGATGCTAAAATCAGGCCAGCCATTTTGAAGCCATTCCTGATACATTCCGAGTTCATTGCACTGTCGATAGCCGCAAAACTCGATCAAGGAAATGATCCCGACCACGCTCATCCTTTCGTCTGGAAGGAAATGTCACACCACAGAGCCCCTCTTTCCACTTCTTGTTCGGAAGTTGATCGAGGGGCTGGAGAAACTCAGAACTGTGAGAGGGGGAGGATGATGACGTCTACTCCCCTCTCGGCCAGCCAATCCATGAGATCAAGATTGTGTCTGCTTGAATGGCCATCAAGAATCAACAGGGCACGCTCCGGCTGGGCTTGAGTCGCGTCTGTTGATTCGTCCTCACGATTGTCGATATCTGGTGATTCTCTTATTTCAGATTCGCTAGTCTTCTTTCTTTTTCTCGTTGTTTCCGTTGCTCTTCTTCTAATTTCTTTTCTTTCGTTTCCTTTTTGTTGGAGGTGCATCTTGCGGCAATCTTCAATTTCTTTCATGATGGAATTTTTGACAATGTCCTCGAATATTGTTGACGTCATCCATCCCTTCGGTGACGTACGCATGGTTAGCCATTCTTCTTTGTGGTCTTTTAGGATGGGAAGTGGGTAGTCATTGTGGAAGATGAGATGCGATCGATAGCGTTTTCCTGACGCACCAACCACAAATAGTGATGTCATTTTCGTCATTGGTTTCGTTCGGACTGTGTAGCAACGTTGACGGGTTGATTGACCGATTACTTTCCCAGGTCGGAAGGATCTGTTCTGAAGAGAAGTTTCGTCAGCTTGGATGATTAGATCTTTGTGGTAGTGGTGGGTTGACGTTAATTGATAAAGTTTTCGTAAAAATGGGACAACTGTTTCGACAGTAGAGGCATTGAATCTCGCCTGATCCACCACTACAGGGCGAAGTGTTTTCAGTTCGATGTGCCTTGCCAGAAAGTGATAGACCCATCCAGCAGATGGCAACTGGGGATATTCGACCGTGGGCGTTCTTCGGGACTTGATGAACTGTGCCTGAAGGAGAATCATGGAAGAATGGTCATACTTTCAATCGAACTTGCATGTAGAGAGGACAATCATTTTTCTGGTCTAGCTTTTGGATGTGACGTAGGAGGATGTCTTCTTCGTTGACGGTGAGATAGGGAGGCCGTCCAGACCTGTGTGGTTCGCGCCCCTTTTTGATCGCTTCTTTCATCCTCCATTTTGAGGTTGGACTGTGACCATCCTTTGATGAACATGTTCTCTTCCTCTTCCGAATAGGTGCTTCTTCTTGATACGACGAAGCGGAATCACCATCATCTGAAGTAAAGTCTATCATTTGAATTCGACCCATTTTAATTTTTTCGTTGTCGAAAGATACAAGAAAGGTCATCACGATTGCGAAACGTGTGAAAACATCGATATTGAATCAGAGAAGCACAATAAGAGTGTGAGAAATCCAGTAATGAACTGTCTTCACAATTGATAGAGATCAGCCCATTTCGTAAAAAAAAACATGGTTTCTTCAGTTCTGATGAAATGAATAAGCTTAAGAGTAAAACACTGTCCTTTGAAATGTCTATAATGCTAAATGAGATGTCAATTCCGGGTTATGGAGAAAGTCCGGGTTTTGAGTGGGTCTATGACACAAAATAACACGGACTGCCCGTAGCCATTCGCGGACTGCCTGTAGTAAGGAGCGGACTGCCTCTAGTCAAAAAAACGGACTGCCTCTAGTCATTACGCGGACTGCGTCTAGCAAAAGCCCACAGCCACCTCCACCAAGGAGTGAGAATGGCCGCTCGAGACCGTCCTAATTCTCATCCATTCTTCACGCTTTCAACACAACTTACCGGACTTGGTCATCATTTGCTGTTATCCTATTTTTCATTCCGTTCTCTCATTCACTCCATAATTGTTTGTGGAATTCGAGAATCGTGAAAATAAAGGTGAATACTGATTAACAGAATACTTTAAAAAGATGATACCAAACCACAAGATGATTGAGGTTGAAATATCGCGAATAGCTCACAATCCATGAAAGATGTGACAACAAAAGTCATTGATACTGAGAGACCATCACAATGCAATCCTCACAAACAACCCTTCGCCGCAAAAGAAGAGGCTGCTTCTTTGTCCACTTCACAAGAACTGCCGGTTTTCGAAGTGGGCTGGTGGACGAGTGGGATAACGTGGTGTTCACGAGAATCACATTCGAGCTGCACTCTGACGCGACAGAGACGAACAGCGGGGTTGGGGTTGTTTGGGATGGTGAGAATGAAGACAATGAGATGCTAAAGGAAGGTGTGGCGTCTGAACTTGTTTTGGGAAGGATGGACAGCGCGAAGAGGGATGTGTCCTGTTTGATGGAGTTGTTCGACACAGTCAACGAAAGGAAGGAGATTAGGGAGGATGAGCCGACAAGAAACGAGGTGTCGAAGGAGCAGTCGGCGATTCTGGTGTCTTCGACGGAGAGAGAGAGGCAGTCGGAGATGACGAAGGTTGAAGACGTGAAAGTGGAAGAGAGGAAAGCGGAGTTGGTGATTGTGTGGGCTGACTGCGCAGACACCAAGAAAGGTTGGGAGAGTGTCGTCTTCTGAACACGACACGAAGCGACGTTGACAACGCCAGATGACGAAACGATGATGCTGTCGATGGAGGCAGGCAGCGAAAACGAAAACGAGAGGAAAGAAAAAAGAAGAGCTGCGTTCTTCTCGACTCTGATCATCGATGCTGCGGCTGAAGTGTGACTGTCGAGCGAGACTAGAAATGGACACAGAATGGCAGACTCGGGTGCAATCATGACATCAGTATCTGAAAGGATGATGGGAGAGGAGAGATGGCCGCTGGAAACAACGATGAAATCAACAACACTGCCAGCCGCCCCTTTCACACTCCATTCGACCGTTCCGCAGAGTGTCGCTTCCGTGTTTCCACATCCCATTTCATCTTTCCCGTTCTGTCCAACAAAAATGGAAGAAGCTGAAGTTCGAGAGGCACTGCCGAAAATGACGTGAAGGAGCGAGGCGGAGCGAAGAGGAGAGCTTTCATTTTCTGCCAAGTCCAGACCCCACAATTTGTCAGCGTCCAAGCGAAGGCTTAGCGAGTTGAATGTTCCGGCCCATCTCGCCTTCGTTACCAGAGAGGCGAGTTTGTGCCCCCGAATGAACACCCACTTCCCATAGCCTGAACAGGTGCACGACGACGCGAAGCTGAGTGAGGTCAGGCTGTACGAACCTTCTCCGAGCGACGATAGGTCGACGAAGAGAGCACCTCCATTCTGTTCCGAAGAGCACGACACGAACTTCGAGGAGTGGATGACGAGTTCACCGCCAGCAACGACAACTGACACACTTCCTCCGCTTCCTTGCGATGAACATGATTCGAACGAGCAGGATGTGATTCGGAGGTAGTTGGATGAGGAGAGCTCGGCATGGATCGCTGATCCATCCAGAACATCCGATTGTGATCCTTTCTTGAACGATGAGAACGTACAGCTGGTCAATTCCACTACCGTCGTTGAACAAGCCGTCCAGTTGGACAACCCGTCCACATTTGGTATGAAGTCAAACTTTCGTCTCATTTTTCTCTTCATATACTTCTCTTTTCCCATATTTCCATTTCATTACTGTTTCATTCACTTATTTCAACAAATTTTTTGGTGAATTGAATTTTTTAATCTCTTCTTGATCTTGTTCTCATTGATCTCCCCTATATTTTGCTTGTCCCGTTTCTCGTCATCCAGTGATCACGATACCCTATCATCCGCACATTCATGGTATTTCGTGACATATTCGACTTCTTGTTTCTCCATCTCCTTCAATCATTTCTCCTCTTTCAGAATAAGACAACGAAACAACGTTCAGCTGATTGGTGGAGGAATCTCCGTGAAGTGGAGAGTCTTCTGAAGAAAAGAAGATCAAATCTGAAGACAAGCTCCTATATCTTCTCAAACTCGAAAAAGTGATGAAAATCCGTGGCGGGATCATACAAACCATCACGGGAATCCACAGCCGTTCGCTCTCGAGGGCAAGAAGAGCATTTCGTGAAGGCCGAGCTATCCGACAATCAGGACGGCAATCGAAAGTCCCTCCAAGGGAGATGAATCTGTTAGTCGGATGGATGAAGCAAAAGTTCAACAAAAACTCCGATCACTAGATCACAAGTCCAAACACGAGTATGGTCTTTTCTTTTTAATTTTCCAGATTCAGAAGATCATGCGCACTTCACCTAGCGCTACTGCACGGGAAACCACACTGGATAGATCATGGGCCTGGACTTTTGCGACTCCAACCCCGATCTCATTTTCTCCAAACCAATAAGGATGGATCTCTCAAAATTCAATCAGCGAACGCTGAGAATATGAACACTTGGATTTCCCTTTTGAAAGACGTTGTCACAGAATACCAAGTCCAACAGGAGCTAATTTTTAACTACGATGAGACTGGCTTCTCAATGACGGAAAGAAAAGCTCAAACTGTCATTCATCAAGCTGGGACCCCACCACCCGTTCAAATTCAGACTCAAAAGATCCCCAACTTCACTCTAGCAAGCACGATTTGCGCAGATGGAACCACTCTTCCGCATTGTCTAGTGTATCCTCTCGCCAAAGAACCAAGTGAGTTTCACTCACTTCACAAGTTTGATATTGTTCCTCATTGTTTTCCAATGGATATGTGAATGGGACCATATTCTCGACCATCCTACAGGAAACCATCATCCCTGCCATCAACAAAAAAGAATGGCTCCTCATCTCGCTGGAAAGACCGCACTCCTTCTCCTCGACAACTGTGCATCGCACTTTTCGTCTAATCTTTCCAAAACTGCAATAGAAAACAATATCATGATATTAACGCTTCCCCCCAACACAACAAATCTGACCCAACCATTGGACGACAAAGTCTTCCAAAGCCTCAAAAACATGTACCAACGATTCTACACACCTCCATGCCCGTTCACTCAACAAGCTCATCGAGAAGCAATCGCTTATGCTTTGCCGCGCGCCGTCGAGAAGGCCTTCTCGATCAGCACGATCGAGTTGGCCTTTCAGAGATGTGGAATCTCTGATTTAAATTCGCAGCCACTCATCGATCGTATTCCTTTTGAGGCTGACGAAAATCACAATCAATACAGACAAACCTGTCAAATATTGATGATGAATCTTTTGTGGCTGTAGAAAAGTGGTGAGACCTGGAATTCTTCTGAGTACAAAAGAGATGATTGAGAAAATGATGAAGAAGGAGGCAATTCAAAAGAAAAGAAGAAAGGAAGAAAGCAAGACAGTTCAAACCAAAGAAGATCATCCTCCGGAAGTCCACTGTCAAACAGAGAGAAAAGAGAAAGCCAAAACGGAAACATGACGAGAAACGAAAAGCGCAACCTGCAATGAAACTGTCAACAAAGAAGTCAGAGATCCAGACTCGTTCTATGAAGCAGTTGACTGAGAAAAGACTTGAGGGGAGATCAATGAGAACAAGATCAAGAAGAGATTAAAAAATTCAATTCACCAAAAAATTTGTTGAAATAAGTGAATGAAACAGTAATGAAATGGAAATATGGGAAAAGAGAAGTATATGAAGAGAAAAATGAGACGAAAGTTTGACTTCATACCAAATGTGGACGGGTTGTCCAACTGGACGGCTTGTTCAACGACGGTATCCCAACATCCTTCAACCACAATCCATTCGATCGTTTCGATGTCGGTGATCCTCCAAACGTCCATTTCTTCAGCTTCAGATTTGGATATGTTGGCATCGATTGGTTTTCTTCGACTCCAATCCAACCACGATCTTCACAATAAAGCACTGTCAACGTAATTTCAGTCTCGCTTTCGTCCATCAACGATCCTCCTGACAGCCAGATCGGAGCATAGGCATCGTAGTTAGGGTTAAACGGCGGATGCTGAAGTGCTGAATCAGTAACGAAAAGCGAAAGAAAAGAATAATAAAAGTTACTCGCCCTTGGAGGGGCCGTTGAGTCTGCCCGCACCAGTTTCTCTTACCACTGGTCGGGACCCATCTGGGGGCTGCCGCTTCCTTGCACCAGCTTTGGGCTGTGTCTTGGGTCGTCCACGGCACTTGGGTGGGGGGTCCATTCGGGGGCTGTCGGGAGCCCATGTGGGGTCATCTTCCTGGGAGAGAGAGTCATCACAAGAAGATGAGAAAGAGGAAGAGGGAGTCGATTTCTTCCTTCGTCCTGTTCGCGGGACTTGCTTCTTGTATCTAGCCCGCTTTGGTCTGGCAAAGTTCGGAGCTATTGACTTGTCATCTTGTTTTGGATTGGGTAGCTTGCGTTTCGGTCTGAGAGTCCTTGGTGGGAAGTTGCCCTTGGAGGGCACTTGTGTGAAGTGACTTCCTCATCAATTGTCAAGTCAACGAAAGTTTTCCTTTTTGAGCCATTTTGGGGCTGGCCAAGGTCGTTGTGGTCGTCGTCGGAATCCAACTCAATCAGAACAGCCGCGGGCGGTATTTGAGTTTGGGGTGTTCTGGTGGGCTGTGAGGAGCCCGGAATTGGGTTGAGTGAAATTGAAGGTGGAGGGGTAAAGGAGATCGGAAGAGTGTCTGAGCCAAAAGTGATTTGCTCCAGAGAGGGCTCAATGTCAATGTCGATATCAGTGAGGGTCAGCCCAGGAGGGGGCATCTGGCTGACTTCGGCATCCTGTGTGGTCGACCCAGGAATGGGCAAGAGACCGACTTCGGCATCACTTGGAGTCAGCCCTGGGGCGGGCTCTTGATCAACATTGACATCGGTTGGGGGCAACCCGAAGATGATATCTTGAATGACTTCGGCATCGTTGGGAGGGAGTTCAACAATCATCTCCTGACCAACATCGGCATCTTTTGAGTCGACCCTTGGAGGGCAGTTGGGAGGTGTCGACATCAGTTTGAGTTGGCCCAAAATAGGGTTGAATGGAAAAATCACAGACAGGTGGATTGTCTTCCGAAAAGAGTTCCTCGAATGATATTTCGGGTTTCTCGTCAGTCCTTCGCTCTGACAACTCCCTGTGTGAAAAGTTGGTTGAATCAGGTTCACGGCGGGTACTGGTCAAAGACTGAGGATTTTCGAGATTGGGCCCCGAAATGGGCAAATCACTGTCGGAACGATCAACTTCCATTCCTGCATCGAGGAGATCATTGTCCCCGGATTGGGTCAATTCGTGTTCGGAACTGTCCCTTTCCATGGTCTCGACAATGTGCTCTTCTGGCGACGTGGAGGTCATGATGACCATTGAGCCCTCAGAAGGGTCAAGAGTTGGAAGTTGATAGGGAGACTCTGAAGATGAAGTTGGAGCCACGGAGGGTGGTTGAGAAACTTTATGTTCAGAGTTGGGTTGTGGAACATAATAAAAACGAGGAGTGAAAATGTTGGAGGTTGGCCGGGTGAGGGCGGGAGTGTGTTTTTCAACTGATTGGTTATTTGCCGGGAGGTTGAGCGTAAGTTGATGATTTGAAGAATTTCGAGATGGCCCTGAGCGGGGCACTTGAGGTGGTCCAGAGGGAGGTGAAGAAGAAGGTGAGGTTGAGGGTGGGCCCTGAGAGGGCGAAGCAAGATTCGGCCCCAGAGAGGGCAAAGCAAGATTCGGTTGTTGAGAATGAAGATTCACCGCACTGAGTAAATATGTTGTGCTTGGTGAGGGTTGGATGTTGAGCCCATTTTGGGCATCTTGTTGAACTGAAAAATTTTGAAGACTCCATGTGAGTTTTTGACAGACACGACGTTCCATGATGCATCTGCTCTGTTCCAAGACAAGAGAGGTCATTTGGAGGAAGTGGTAGACTTGGGCTGATTTGTGCCCATCTCGGGCCACCTTCTTCATGAAGTCCAAAAACAGTTCCATGTTGTTCCCAAGTTGACCGTTCTCACTGATCCCAATGCCAATCACCTTGTGTTCTTGTCCAAGTTTCTTGTAGTGTTTGGACTTGCCCTCTTCAGCCTGGTTGACAGCTGTTCGAGGGTCTGGGAGGAGACCCCGGTGGAGGGCATTTGGGATGTCTTGGGCGATTGTCAAGTCGAGCCCAAAGGTGAGTGTGTTCCCTGAGCGGTCACCACCCTGGAGGAGGTTAGTGACGAATTTGTGGTTGCTCACTTGGGTTGTGATGGTGACTCGGATGTCAGCAATGGCCCCAGCCGGTCTGGGCTTTGTGCCCAAATTGATCCCATCCATCCAAACTGGTTTTTCCAACTCAGTGACCACATTGGGTATCTGTTGAAGAAGACGGTTCAACCAAAGTTTGATCGTGGTGTGCCGGGCTGTCCTTGCGGAGCCATTGAGTTGACAGCATGAGGCATGGTCGACCCGAAATTGGACTGAACAAATTGGGCAAGGGACAGAATAGTTCAGGTTCCTTCCTTGTTTATCCAGCAGTGTTTTCCCCAATTCGTACGATGTGGGCTCTTTGAGCATTCTGTAGTTGAGCGAGTTCAGGATGGTGTCGTTGTCCAAAACATGGAATTTGTCCACAGGCATCATGGTGACCCAAAAAATGGGCTCGACTTGCACAGATCGTGGCATGTCGATTTTTCGCCCAATCTGGCAGAGGGTCCCTCCATTGGACCAATTTGTCCTTTTCCAGCAGACGAACCATCTTCCCCTGCCCGCGTCTGGCTTTTTCAAATTGGTCAAGATTCAGCATGCTGATGACTGAAATGACCATCTGAAGGGGGCTGAATGTTGATGATGGTGGTTCTTGCCCGATTTGGAACGGAGCCCCAGATGGGTTGGGGTTGGCTTGCCATAAGAAGGGCCGTCTTGATGTCATGGCATGAACCAGGGAAGGAATGTTTGAACCCGCGAAAGAGCTGAAACCAAGTCCACCATCTTCAACGTTGGCATGGATCAGAATTGAGTTCGACTGTGGGAGATGGAAAAAAGTGAGGAGATGCGTGATGAGAAGAGCATCAGCCTGGCGAAGGACGTGCCCCGAAATGGGCAGAGTTCGAAGGAGGTGAAGAGGTCGAACATTGATACACTGTCTCAGAAGGAGCAGATGTGCTTGATGTGACAACAGCCCCAGGAAGGGTAGTAAGCCATCAGATTTTTGGACTTTGTCAAGAAACATTTGATCACGTTCATTTTGGTCCAGGGTGAGAAGTGTCCCCAGAAGGTGCATTGAAGTCGTTGGGGTAATTGTTGAACCCATGAGCCCAAATGGGGCAGTTGAGATTTGCCCGTCCAGAATGGAGACAGCCACGGTCTTGGCTGGGTTGAGTTGAAGCCCATGCTCACTGAGAGACTTGTGAAGGCGGACCATGGAGGATGTGAGAGATCCAAGTGAGGACGCCACAATGACCAAGTCATCCAAATAGCCCCAAACTTGAACAGCCCCATCAGGGGTTTCAGCTTCAGACATGCATCTGGTGAGGTACAGAGCAAAGAGGGCAGGCGACAACGGGCACCCTTGTTGAACACCCCTGGTGTTGTGAATGACGGCTCTCTGACCATGACTGTCCAACACCAACTTTTCCTTTGAAAATGCTTGTGCCAGAAATTGGACCAGCTGGGGGTCATGGTGATCCAGCTGCACAATTTTGTCAATGAGGAGCTGTCTTCGGACACATTGGTACGCATTGGACATATCGAGGGCAGCAACGACCAAATTGGTTTTCTGAGCAATAGCCCCATCCAGGGCATCTCCAACTGCGAAAACGATCTCTTCAATTCCATTGGGATGACCCACCCCTCGTTGTCTGGGGTGGATCCGATCGAGAAACCATTGACGGTTGCGCTGGAGAAGGACACGGGCCATGAGCTTTTCAGAGAATGTTGGACCGAAATGGGACGAACACCACCTTTGGCCTTTGGAATGCCTACCATCCTGACCAAACACCATGCCGTGGGCACGAAGCCTTTTTGGAGACACTCAGCAATCACAGCCCCAATGAGGGCAGAAACGGGTTTCAGATGAATTGCTGCCCGTTTCAGGAGTTCTGCTGTGATTCCATCAAGAGACGCCGTTGAGTTCGAATTGAGTCGTTGAAGCTGAATTTCGACATTTTCACGTTCAAGGTCCCACCCTTCCCGGGGCTCACCAAGATCATGAAGAGTCAATTGGCGAGGGTCATCAGCGTTGTGAAGGGTTTGAATGATTCGGACCATGTCTTCGAAAGGAATCTCCGGAACGGGGTGAATGACTTTGGAAAGTTCTTTGAGAGCCCTGGATGGTTTTCCTTTTGCCACGAGTGTTTCAATCTTTTTCTTCTCAGCTCGACCCAATCTGGGGCTTTCTGACACATCTTCAGTTGGTGGCTTCCATTGGAAGGGTTGCTCCCCTTTGGGCTTTTTCGCCTTTTTGGTCTTCAGGACAAAGGGGGTAGCAGAGAGCCTCCAAACAGCATTGTCCACATTTCCGAAGCTCACATCTCTTTCTGCCAAAAGTTGGGCTATTTTGGCAAAATGATGTTTGAGGAGCTGACTGGCCGCATTCAGATGCTTTGTCGTGTCATCTTCATCCCAGAACACATATCCAAGGTCTTCAGAATATTGGACCCCATCAAGGGCCAAAACATCAATTTTCTTGTTGGAGATGGTTCGAAGTGGTGGCGGGAGAAGATGTCGTTCAACAGTTGGAAGGGCTGTTTGTCCTTTGAGGTTTGCCAGGATAAGGTTGGTGTCACGATCTTGTCGAGATGGCATTTGGGTTCCTGCCATCGAAGGTGTGATCGATGGGGGCCCATCCGTGGGCTGTCCTCTTTTCGACTTTGGAAGAGGGCCACGTGTTCCAACCGTTGACCCTCTGGGGGCCTTTGGAGTCTGTCCAGGCTGTTTGGATGGAGGTGGAAGACTGAAGATTGTTTCCTTGGCTTTGAACCCATTCAAGGTCTTAGTGTCTGATTCTTGACAAAGGGTTGTTAATTCCTCATCAGAGATGGACATGATGGATGATGTCGGAAAAGAGAGTGAAAGCCCCTCTTGGGGCACTTGTCCAATTCTGGGGAGGAGGGCCGAAAACGGGCAAAAGACGACTCTCTCCAACTTTTTGATGGAATTTCGTGAGGAAATGAGAGTTGAGATGAACTGGGTCTCTGACTGTTTTTGACCCTTATTTCTCAGAATTCGATGAAGTTGCTCATTGTTCAGTCTGGAAGCCACTTTCCAAGCTTGTCTGGCCCATTGGCGGGCTTGATCCTGAGCCACGTCAATCGCCCCAATTTGGATGGATTCAGAAGGATCGGAGTCCGATGACCAGGCTTCTGATTTGATCCCAGTGATCCCAGTCGGATCTGATCCCACTAAATACCTACAATACCATTTCGTTTCTTTCATTTCAAAAAAGTCTTCTTATATATGATATTTGAATGGAAAAAAAAGTAAAAAGGAAAATGGTCACTTCATAGATCATGAAAATGCAAACTTTGGGTGCTGCTGTTTCAGTTTGTTCTACAACAATAATTATTAAAACAAGTCGATAATGCGTTATTATGTCTTCTTTGATGGTTTTTTCTCACTGACTAAAGTCAATGAAGGGAATACATCGAAAAAAGAAGTGTTGGTGATTGTGATCGTGCGTGTTTTTGGGAAATAAGAGCTGTCTGAAATATTGAAGAGCATTATGTGAAAACAAGAAGTGAATTGAACATGATTAATGAAGTGATAATGAGAAAATCTCAAAGGAAAAGAGTTGAAATTTGATCTCAGTCCAAATTTAGGCACTGACATCAATTGATCCCAGTTTTACCTATTTTGATGGGACTACTCAGATGCCTGCCGATGACTCTTCTGCGGGACATTCTTCAGATGAATCATCAAGACTAATCGTGAATCGAGGTTGCTTTGGACGAGGTGAAGCTTCGCCCAATTTGGGCTCATTAGGTGAGACCACTGGAGTTTCATTGACAGGTTGAGATCTTGATGGAAAACCGTAGAATTCTTCGAATGTGACCTCCTGAGGGTTGTCTGGAGGCGGAACGGTGATGAAGTCCCAAACAGGGTTTTCAACATTGGCCAAATTTATCATGCCCGTGGAGGGGTCGATGGCATGACGAAGTTTTTCAATGTCATCAACATGTGCAGGATCGATGAGTGTGGTTGGGGCTGGTCTCTCCATTGATTTCTTCACAGTTTTCTTTCGATTCTGAGAGATAGTCAATTCGACCCCAGATTGGGTCAATGTGATTGTGTTGGTTTCTTCAACAGTCTTTTCAACACTTTCGATTGACACTCGTTTGTGAAGCCCCGAATTGGGTTGATCAGTGAGATACGCAGGTTCCTTGACCAGGCAGTTGAGAGGGTCATCATCTTCAGGAACATATTCAGTGTCAGAACAGTCATCCCCAGAGGGATCATCTGGTGGGAAGATCCATGCCGTTTGGCGATCTCTTTCTTTCATGAGGGCCTGAAGGGTAGCAAGGAGAGGGGGTCCGTCTTGGAATGGGGGCCCATCTGGGGGCTCTTCAACAATCGGAGCAAGAGGTGGTGATTCTGGGATGACTGGTTCCATCGAGTTCGGACGGAAGTATTCGAAGGGCAGACTGACAACTGATCGAAGAGCTTTTCTGAGGAACCGTGGGTCGAAACTTTCTTCAACATCATTTTGAAACAAACTGTGTCGTTTTTCCAATTGTCTTCGTGAGGGATCGAATGAACGACGTTCGACCCAGAGAAGGGCAGAATTGGTCAAGGACTGATCAGTAATCACGTTTTGATTGTTTAAGGGAACAATGGCAGTTGAAGAAGGAATCGATTCAGAATGAGCAATTGGTACAGCATCTTCGCAAACAACATCTTGAAAGATGCCCCGATGTGGGCTGATGGGCTGCTCCAACACGAGTGACTCTTCCAATACCTGACCCTGAGATGGGTCAATTGGTTGTTTCGAGAGAGGTGTCACAACTGGAAGGTACTCCGAAAAGGGCTTTCGATCATGATGTTTTGTCTTCGGCGTCTTCGTCTGGAGGTTCTGATGACGGCCTTCTTGGGTTCATTTTCGGGAGAAGGTGGACCGTGTTGGGGTGAAGTTGAACTTTTCAGGGCTCTCACTTTTTCCGCCATCCATTCTCTTCCGCGAGCAGACACTGTTGACTGTGGTTTCGAAGGGCTTGCTGACTTATTTAGAGAATCAGAGGGACGACGGGGATGATTTCTGACCCACCATGGGGCTCACTCTGGAATGATGCTGATTGAAACTTTTCACTCCATGAGTATCATTGTCAGTTGATATAGACATTGAAGATAAGTCGAGGTCTGACCCGCTGAGGGGTTGGTCATTGGATGATATAGACTGGACTTCCATCCCACATGAGTCATCGTTTTCAATAGATGTTGATGTTGGTAGAAGAAGAACAGCCCCATCTTGGGGCTCAGAAGTGATTCCTGTTGATTGGTTGGAAGTCTCACTTGAATGTTCCTTTGACCACTGGGGGCTGACGATTGATGCTTTTGACTCGTTGGGGGCTGATCAACAAATGATGTTGATTGTACTTCCATCCTACCTGGGGTTCATTTCCTATTTCCACTGAAGATGTAGTGAAATTGTGCCCACTTGGGGGTTGGGCGTTTACCAGTGATGGTTGAATGTCAATCTCACTATGATGATCATAAACTACTTCCATTGTCACTTCGACTGATGATATTGCTGTTGATGCGGGGACAAGGACCGACCCACTTTGGGGCTCAACATTGACAGATGTTGATTTAATCGAAAACCCACGAGGGTGTTCATTGTCAGTTGATGATGTCGAAGAGACCTCCTGCCCATTGAGGGGCTGATCAATGATTGATGTTGGTTGTTTTTCTATTCCATTTGGAAGTTGACTGTCCATCACAATTGATGATGATGGAAAGAGAATTGACCCATTTTGGGGTTGATCGGAGGAAATTGTTGAATGACATGTCTGACCATTTGGGGGCTGACTTTCACAGCAGGCTGAAGATGGTGTTGGATGGCAACCTGGCCCATTTTGGGGCTGAGCATTGCATGGTACTGAAGAACAGTCCATCTCATTTGCTTTTTCGTTTTCCATCTCTGTGATCGCGTACATCGGTGAGGGGAGGAATTCTTGCCCACTGGGGGGCTGAACATCGAAAGATGTTGATTGACACTCCATTCCATTTGGTGGCTGACTTTCAATTTCGACTGATGATGATGTGACCTCTTGCCCACTGTGGGGCTGAACATTGGAGGATGTTGGCTGACTGTTCATCTCCCTTGAAGGATCATGATCCACTTCCATTTGTGTTTCCACTGTAGTGAGCGTTGAAACGAGAACTGGCCCATTTTGGGGCTCAACATCGAAAGATGTTGATTTAATCGAAGACCCACTTGGCTGTTCTATTCCATTTGCCATTGTTGTTGAAGTGAATTCTGACCCGCTGGGGGGTTGATCATTGAAGGAATCCAGGTGAAATTCCATCTCATTTGAGGGTTCGTTTTCCATGTACATGTATGTCGAAGAGTAGAGATGGTCTGGCCCACGTGGGGGCTGAGAACTGACTAAAGTCGATTGAAAGTCCGCCTGATTGGAGGGTTCATTGTCTGTCTCCATGAAACTGGACATTGAGGGAGGAAGAGATTCTTGCCCAATGTGGGGCTGAACATTGGAGGATGTTGGCTGACTGTCCATCTCCCTTGAAGGATCATGATCCACTTCCATTTGTGTTTCCACTGTTGTGAGCGTTGAAACGAGAACTGGCCCATTTTGGGGCTCAACATCGAAAGATGTTGATTTAATCGAAAACCCACTTGGCTGTTCTATTCCATTTGACATTGTTGTTGAAGTGAATTCTGACCCGCTGGGGGGCTGATCATTGAAGGAAGGCGGTTGAAATTCCATCTCATCTGGGTCCATCTCATCTCTTTCCATAAACATAAAGGTTGCTGGTTGAGATGATTCTAGCCCGCATGGGGGCTGAACATGATATATCGTTGGTTGAAATTCCGTCGCACTCAGATGAGCACTTTCAATGTCCACTTCCATTACATTCGATGTTGATTCTGAGATGAATGCTTGTCCACAGATGGGCTGATCATTGAAAGATGTTGAAGAACAATCCATCTGATTTGAGGGTTCATGGGCAATTTCCATGAACAAGGGCGAAGATGATAGGGGAGATGCCAGCCCAATGTGGGGCTGAGCAGAGAAAGATGTTGGTTGAGTGTCTATCTCGCTTGAATGATCATGATCCACTTCCATTCGCGTTTCAACTGTTGTGAGCGTTGAAACCTGAACCAACCCATTTTGGGGCTCAACATCGAAAGATGTTGATTTAATCGAAAACCCACTTGGGTGTTCATACACATTTGACATTGTAGTTGAAGTGAATTCTGACCCGCTGGGGGGCTGACCATTGAAGGAAGGATAATGAAATTCCATCTCATTTGAGGGTTCGTTTTCCGTTTCCATGAACATGTAGGTCGATGAGTGAAAAGTTTCTTGCCCATTGCTGGGCTGAAAATTGACTGTAGTTGACTCAAATGCCATCACACTCAATTGATCCTTTTCCATTTCCTTTCCAAATGACCTTGATGCTGGAACGAGAACTGACCCATTTTGGGGCTCAACATCGGAAGATGCTGATTTAAACTGTGACCCACTTGGGTGTTCATTGTCAGTTGATGTTGGTTCAGAAATGACTTCTGGCCCGCAGTGGGGCTGATCATCGAGGAATGCGACGTGAGTTGGAATTCCATTTGAGGGCTGACAATCCATTTCCATTGATGAAGTGATAAGTTCTTGCCCATGAAAGGGCTCTGCGGTGGGTTGTCCAGTCAACAATCCCATCCCACAAGACTTTTCAATATCCACTGTTGTTGTTGCTGTTGTAGATGCTGAATTGAATTCTGACCCATTTTGGGGCTCAACAGGAACTTCTGTTGATTTAACTGGTACCCCACGAGGGTGTTCAGATTCCACTTCCATTGATATTGAGTTTCGTTCAGACCCACAGGGGGGCTCAACTTTGGTCAGTGCGGGAAGGAAATGCACTTCTGGTTGGGCTCTAAAAGTCACAAATTTGCGGTTGTGAGCTTCAGATCTGAGTGAACGACATGGTACTGTTGAACGAGAGCCCGGCTTGGGCATTTGGAATGTCAGGATGGAGGCCCCAGGAAGGGCCGAAGAACGAGATGGACGATTGGGAAAACGAGAGGAGAACGACAGGGAGGGGTTGATGCGCTCAGAGATCGCTTGGATCCTGAGACTTTTTTTGGACCGAGGAAGGGCAGAATAAGAAGTTTGTGTCGACGTTGAGAGAGGGAAGGGTCGACGGGAGGACACAATTGTTCGTGTCGACGTTGAGCGAGGAAAGGGTCGACGGTGTAACACAATTGTTCGTGTCGACGTTGAGAGAGGAAAGGGTCGACGGAGGTGAAGTTGAGTTGAAAACACAGAAACAGAAGAAGGATTCGACGATGGAACGACCCCGAAAGGGTTACTTCCGCCTCTTCGAGAATCAACGATTGGGCACTCCAGAGACTCGTGCCCTCCGGGGGCCACCTCCATCTCGGGGACAATGGAAGGGCACACAAACGTATCCGCTGATACGCCCGAGCACTCTTGCTCCCCAATCGAGCCCCCGGAGGGGCTGATTGGTGGGCAAGAGGTCGTTCCGGAAACTCGATGAGTGGGACAAAGCTCGTCCGTCTGCATGGCCCAAAGAAGGGCCGACGAAGAGTTCATCCAGCGGCAAGACGGTATGAAAACCGATTCATTTTCTCTGTTTTCATGCACCTTTATCCCCTTTTTCCATATTTCCCTTTGCCTCAAATTAACATCAAAACTACCAAATTACGGGTTGACAACAGCCCGGCGCTGTTGTTTCTTCTTATGTCAGCATGTGTGAACATGTGTGTCAACTTTTCTATCTTATGTCAACTTCTGTGTCAACTTCTGTGTCATTTCACTTTGTGCTTGGTGATGCAGTGGACAGCCCCATCTGGGGCTCTTTCCTTCATCTGTCAACTTGTGTCAACTTTCTTTCTATCTTATGTCAACTTCTGTGTCAACTTCTGTGTAATTTCACTTTGTGCTTGGTGATGCAGTGGACAGCCCTGGCAGGGCTGTTGTTTCTTCTTATGTCAACATGTGTGTGAACATGTGTGTCAACTTTTCTATCTTATGTCAACTTCTGTGTCAACTTCTGTGTCATTTCACTTTGTGTCTGATGTTGCAGTCGACAGCCCCACTCGGGCTCTTTCCTTCATCAGTCAACTTGTATGTCACTTTCTTTCTATCTTATGTCAACTTCTGTGTCAACTTCTGTGTTATTCCACTTTGTGTCTTCTGTTGCAGTGGACAGCCCCAACTCGGGCTCTTTCATTCCTATTTCAACATGTGTGTCTCTCACCTCTCACTACATTTGGTACCCCTCTTGTACTCTTTCATTTTCTCTTTATGAAATGACATACTCGTCATCTTTAGAGATTAATGAGTCGACCAATCTTGAAAGCAAACTAACTCTCAAAGAACACGCCCCTGTGAGGGCTTTTCTGTTCACCCATTATTTTTGGTGTGATTCAGAGGATAAAGGTGCTGGGTTTCAATGAATGTAACGACCCTTCAAAGACAAAATCATGGCAGAGGAATTTCTTTTGATGATGAAGCGGTTCAAAATGAGCCTGATCAGCAGAAGAAGTAGTCAACCGCGAGCCCGAGGAAGGGCTTTCTGTTTCCAGAAGCCCTTCTACTCCGAACAAGATGAACAACAGCTACAAGGAATCCAATGTCGATATCTCGTGTACAAGAGGGATGTTATGCCTCTCACGGACGATCGAGTCATTCAAGGGTACGTCGTCTTCCAAAACGCAAGGACTGTGCGGGCTGTTCAGCGTGATCTTCCGTACGGATTTATCGCCTGGCCTGCCACGGGTACTGCCGCTCACAACACAGAACTGTGCACCAGGCCAGGACATACTTTCGCCAAGGGGGCACTGCCCACACAAGGGCGACGAACAGACCTCGAACAGATCGGTGAACAACTCAGAACACGAACACCAGCACAAATCATCCAAGAACAGCCCCACGTAGGTATTCTCCATTTCAGAGGGTTACATGCCGTCTACAGAGTACTTCACCCAGTCAACCCCTTCGAGTTCAAAACCAGACATGTTCCGTGGCTATGTGGTCCGACGGGGTCCGGGAAGACTCGGTATGCATATGAGTTTGCCCAGAGAAGGGGACTCCGAACGAGTCAACTCCCTCTGCCCATTCAATGGTTTGATGGGATCACACAGGAGACAGAATGCGTCATCATCGACGATCTCAGGAACGAAGATGTTGCAGACCGGTTCTCCTTGCTCCTTCAACTCCTTGATGGGCGCCCTGTTAGAGTCCCCGTCAAGAACGCTTTCTCCGATTGGCTACCAGATTACGTCTTTATCACCGCCGAATGCGCCCCCGCTGGTACTTTCATCTCCCGACCACAGAACCAGATCGACCAAGTGGTCCGTCGAATCAGAGGTCCCTACATCTTTGGCGCCGTTGGAGGTCCACAGCCGGGCCCCCCTGACGACCTCATACCGGATTTCCCTTTTGACGAACCAAGGAATGCAGTGACTCCAGACGGCTCGCAGCCCAACCAAGGTCAATCGCAAGACTAGTCTCAATCAGATTCACAACACGTTTTAACTTCCAATCTTTTCGTTTCACAAATCCGCTTCATGAAAAACAGTTGCTTCGAAGAAAAAATACGTGGAAAGGTGAAGAGAATGATGATCGATGAGCCCCGGCAGGGGCATGTTGCCGAAAAGTGGATGTGACTCTAAAAGGGGCTTTACTCACATCACAAGGACATTTTGTCAAATTGGAGGAAGAGCCCCTGGAGGGGCTTTTTTTCGAAATGAGGAGTTAGATGAGTTGGAAGAGACGACGCATGATGTTGATGAAGAAAGATGAAGATTGATGAATTGGCCCGAATGGGGGCGGATTTGAGATTTTGAATGAAAAATGACTGTATCTTGATGTGTGATGAGAAAAGTCGGAAAACAATCATCATACAGAATTGTACACAAAAATCATCACTCGCCCCGGCGCGGGCTAATCTCACCCATATTTTTAATTTTTCCCAAAAATCTCACTATAACCGTGGCCGTGGTCATACAGTGTAGAAGGCGCAAATTGGTCATCCGACCCATTTGGGGCACCCTCGACGTAACGTACCTATGATATCAAGGCTAAATGGAGTCCTCGTCTCTGTGGTGTAGAAGGCTCTGGTGGTTGGAAAGAGGGTCGAATTGGGAGATTGACCCCCGTGAGTCCATAGTGGGCTTCACTTCAATGTGACCGTCAATCTTGCTCACACTTCCTTACTCCTAAAGAGTCTTCGCTAGCTTAACGGCACACGACAGGGAGCAGAGTAGGATCATGATAGATTGATCCCCAAAGCGATATCGGGTTGTCTTACGGGATATGTCCCAAAAGCAGGATGATCGATGAGCCCCGGCAGGGGCATGTTGTCCCAAAAGTGGATGTGACTCTGAAAGGGGTGATATTCACTTCACTGGGACATTTTGTCAAAATGGAGGAAGAGCCCCTGGAGGGGCTGTTTTTTCGAAATGAGGAGTTAGATGAGTTAGATGAGACGATACATGATGTTGATGAAGAAAGATGAAGATTGATGAATTGGCCCAAATGGGGGTGATATTCACTTCACTGGGACATTTTGTCAAATTGGAGGAAGAGCCCCTGGAGGGGCTTTTTTTTCGAAATGAGGAGTTAGATGAGTTGGAAGAGACGACGCATGATGTTGATGAAGAAAGATGAAGATTGATGAATTGGCCCAAATGGGGGTGATATTCACTTCACTGGGACATTTTGTCAAATTGGAGGAAGAGCCCCTGGAGGGGCTGTTTTTTCGAAATGAGGAGTTAGATGAGTTGGATGAGACGATACATGATGTTGATGAAGAAAGATGAAGATTGATGAATTGGCCCGAATGGGGGCGGATTTGAGATTTTGAATGAAAAATGACTGTATCTTGATGTGTGATGAGAAAAGTTGGAAAACAATCATCATACAGAATTGTACACAAAAATCATCACTCGCCCCGGCGCGGGCTAATCTCACCCATATTTTTAATTTTTCCCAAAAATCTCACTATAACCGTGGCCGTGGTCATACAGTGTAGAAGGCGCAAATTGGTCATCCGACCCATTTGGGGCACCCTCGACGTAACGTACCTATGATATCAAGGCAAAATGGAGTCCTCGTCTCTGTGGTGTAGAAGGTTCTGGCGGTTGGTTTGGAAAGGGTCGAAAGACCTGAGCGGCTCCGGAACACAGTTCATTCGGGTCCTCCCATTCCTCTGTCCTAAAGGGTCTTCGCTAGCTTAACGGCACACGACAGGGAGCAGAGTAGGATCATGATAGATTGATCCCCAAAGCGATATCGGGTTGTCTTACGGGATATGTCCCAAAAGCAGGATGATCGATGAGCCCCGGCAGGGGCATGTTGCCAAAAAGTGGATGTGACTCTGAAAGGGGTGATATTCACTTCACTGGGACATTTTGTCAAATTGGAGGAAGAACCTCTGGAGGGGCTTTTTTTCGAAATGAGGAGTTAGATGAGTTGGAAGAGACGACGCATGATGTTGATGAAGAAAGATGAAGATTGATGAATTGGCCCAAATGGGGGTGATATTCACTTCACTGGGACATTTTGTCAAATTGGAGGAAGAGCCCCTGGAGGGGCTTTTTTTTCGAAATGAGGAGTTAGATGAGTTGGAAGAGACGACGCATGATGTTGATGAAGAAAGATGAAGATTGATGAATTGGCCCGAATGGGGGTGATATTCACTTCACTGGGACATTTTGTCAAAATGGAGGAAGAGCCCCTGGAGGGGCAGTTTTTTCGAAATGAGGAGTTAGATGAGTTGGATGAGACGATACATGATGTTGATGAAGAAAGATGAAGTTTGATGAAGATTGATGAATTGGCCCGAATGGTGCCGGATTTGAAATTTTGAATGAAAGTTGACTGCATCTTGATGTGTGATGCGAAAAGTCGGAAAACAATCATCATACAGAATTGTACACAAAAATCATCACTCGCCCCTGCGCGGGCTACTCTCACCCATATTTATCATTTTCTCCAAAAATCTCACTATAACCGTGACCGTGGTCATACAGTGTAGAAGGAGCAAATTGGTCATCCGACCCATTTGAGGCACCCTCGACGTAACGTACCTATGATATCAAGGCTAAATGGAGTCCTCGTCTCTGTAGTGTAGAAGGTTCTGGTGGTTGGTTTGGAAAGGGTCGAAAGACCTGAGCGGCTCCGGAACACAGTTCATTCGGGTCCTCCCATTCCTCTGTCCTAAAGAGTCTTCGCTAGCTTAACGGCACACGACAGGGAGCAGAGTAGGATCATGATAGATTGATCCCCAAAGCGATATCGGGTTGTCTTACGGGAAATGTCCCAAATGCAGGATGATCGATGAGCCCCGGAATGGGCATGTTGCCAAAATGTGGATGTGACTCTGAAAGGGGTGATATTCACTTCACTGGGACATTTTGTCAAAATGGAGGAAGAGCCCCTGGAGGGGCTATTTTTTCGAAATGAGGAGTTAGATAAGTTGGATGAGACGATACATGATGTTGATGAAGAAAGATGAAGATTGATGAATTGACCCGAATGGGGGTGATATTCACTTCACTGGGACATTTTGTCAAAATGGAGGAAGAGCCCCTGGAGGGGCAGTTTTTTCGAAATGAGGAGTTAGATGAGTTAGATGAGACGATACATGATGTTGATGAAGAAAGATGAAGATTGATGAATTGGCCCGAATGGGGGCGGATTGGACATTTTGAATGAAAAATGACTGTATCTTGATGTGTGATGAGAAAAGTTGGAAAACAATCATCATAGAGATTTGTACACAAAAATCATCACTCGCCCCTGCGCGGGCTACTCTCACCCATATTTATCATTTTCTCCAAAAATCTCACTATAACCGTGGCCGTGGTCATACAGTGTAGAAGGCGCAAATTGGTCATCCGACCCATTTGGGGCACCCTCGACGTAACGTACCTATGATATCAAGGCTAAATGGAGTCCTCGTCTCTGTAGTGTAGAAGGTTCTGGTGGTTGGTTTGGAAAGGGTCGAAAGACCTGAGCGGCTCCGGAACACAGTTCATTCGGGTCCTCCCATTCCTCTGTCCTAAAGAGTCTTCGCTAGCTTAACGGCACACGACAGGGAGCAGAGTAGGATCATGATAGATTGATCCCCAAAGCGATATCGGGTTGTCTTACGGGATATGTCCCAAAAGCAGGATGATCGATGAGCCCCGGAATGGGCATGTTTCCCAAAAGTGGATGTGACTCTGAAAGGGGTGATATTCACTTCACTGGGACATTTTGTCAAATTGGAGGAAGAGCCCTGGAGGGAAGAGTTTTTCGAAGAGAGTGGAGGCATTGAGAGTTAGTTGGATGAGACGATACATGATGTTGATGTGAAGAAAGATGAAGTTTGATGAAGATTGATGAATTGGCCCTGGGGGCGGATTGGAATTTCGAATGAAAATTGACTGCATCTTGATGTGTGATGAGAAAAGTCGGAAAACAATCATCATACAGAATTGTACACAAAAATCATCACTCGCCCCTGCGCGGGCTTCTCACCCATATTTATCATTTTCTCCAAAATCTCACTATAACCGTGGCCGTGGTCATACAGTGTAGAAGGAGCAAATTGGTCATCCGACCCATTTGAGGCACCCTCGACGTAACGTACCTATGATATCAAGGCTAAATGGAGTCCTCGTCTCTGTAGTGTAGAAGGTTCTGGTGGTTGGTTTGGAAAGGGTCGAAAGACCTGAGCGGCTCCGGAACACAGTTCATTCAGGTCCTCCCATTCCTCTGTCCTAAAGAGTCTT